>JAZHYW010010348.1:0-101564 GCA_037355805.1 Ixodes ricinus
AGAAGCGATAACACCCAATTGTCCTTTAATTTCGAGTCTTTCTAGACTTGAACTCCAAGAGCACAGACCACCACAAGTGATGTACACCAACGAGCACGGCTGCTGCGGTCTCAGAGTCCATGCCAGATAGCTGGTCGCGGCTTCCTGGGGCTAAATAACTGTCTCCAATGTGAACTGAACTTGCAATTACCTAATTAAATCAAAAATTGTAAAATTAGGACGTAAACTAGGCACTGTGAAGAGGTACAAGAATCCTCGTCACCATCTCTCCACATGTCAACTCATACGGTGTACTACAAATCGTAGTAAATGATATAAGCTTGAAAGAAAAATAGTCCCACGCTATTTATAAACCGTTACAAAAATATCCTTCACCAAACAATTGAGGATATTAAAACCGGATCTCCATTCAAGTCGTTCCGGTGAAGTTTCGTCTGCTTCAATCACACATAAGGGTGGCTCGAGCTTGCTGACTGATAGTGAGTCAATGTCGGATACCAACAATTGTTATTAAACCGCCTTCGTCTTGCAATGGCGGTGCGGAAGTATCAACACCACCGCGAGAAAATTAGCAGTTATTTTTTCGAGCAAACCCATCCGTCAAACTCGATCACCAATGTCTCCACAAACCAGCTGACAGCAGTGCAACGTTTACGAGACGTTATAGGCACAAAGGCAGCACCGCCTAACATTTCAGAAGAGTTAAAAGCGTCTTTAATAAAACGTCACTCGCTAAAGAAAGAATACCGCAAAATTATTGACGACGTTTGAGAACGAAATCTAGCCAAATTAACATAATCACGATCGCCTGCCATAGCTAGAATGAAGGAGCAGACCACCGTGGAGCAGACATCGCCAAATTGTAGTAGGTTAGCTGGATTTACTCGAGATGGCGACACCGCCGCTGAATGTCTACAGTTTTGCTGCGCGTCTACTAGATGTCGCTAGTGCCCCGTTCACCGCGATAACTGATAACTGTACAGTGTAACTGGTTATTCTCCTTTTTCACGTGAAACAAATAAAAAAACATTCTCTCGGAACGTCTACCTAAACTTCGACAAGTACTTTCGAATGTTAAAAACCTTTAACGAACGAAACGACCTCGCCGGATTGTCCGACAGAAATGGCGCCAAAGGAGGTTTCAAAAGCCCCAGTCGCTGTCAAAATCAAACTAATCGCGATTTTAGTGCAGGCGAAGCTCACGCGGAAACGGGCTTGCGCGAGGTGGCAACATCGCAACTAAAGTACGTTGATCGCAACTAAAAGGCGAAAGTCTCGCCGCGCCTCCACTAGATGTCGCTAGTGCCCCATTGAAGCCGCGATAACAGACTATCTTTTTTGTTTTCTCGGCGTTTAAAGTTCCTAAACATGCTTTTTCACGTAACATAAACACTCTAAACTACTATCTCAACGTCGCAAGCCTTTCAACGAGCACTTATGAGCATTAAAAACCTCTAACGGACAAAATTTAATCTCCAACCTAACGACCGGCAGAAAAAGGCGCGAAAAAGGAATCGAAAGCTTCGCACGGTTTTAGTACTGGTTACGAAAGCGCGCTCCCGCTTAAAGATACTGGAATACAACGCACGAGACATTTAATTAAACATCACGCCACATGAAACGTAGCCGGCGCCCGCAGCTAGCCAGTGATTATATTCCGAGTATGGTGGCCGCAGAAAACATGAACTGACGCACGTCCTACCATTACGATACCAAAGACACCCCCAATAACGCGAACACGCAAGACAAGCGAAAAAGAAGGTTATCTTGAACTATGAACACTGGTTACCGACAGGTACTCGAAAAAGAAGTCCTGAAATAGGCTCACCTGAGGCCCACTTCGCCCAACCGTCGAGAAGGTTCCATCACCCGTGACAACCCGACGTAATGCGTTCCAGCGGCTATGGCACTTTAGCCTGCGAACGAGGACGCGTGATCGACCGATGAACAAACAATCCGTGACCAACGATCACGACGCGTGAAAATCATCAAAATCGTACCCCAGCGAGGCGTCGCACTCCGACCGGCAAGCTGCACTGCGCAAAGGACAGATTTCAGCGGCAAAGACGCAGCAGGACACCACGAGGCGACGGGGCAACGTGAATTGTTCTACGCACACGCGACGTGTAGGGGAAAGAGTGTTTTAAAACGAGAGGGTATCGTTGTTGCTGCTGCTTCGACCTTCGACAGCTTTTTAACGTCCTCTCCCCATTAGGGAAGAGTAGACACACAGACATGAGCCATTCGAGTCCGTATGGCAACACTGGCGGCACAAGACCGACGTCACGAACAGCGTTGGCGGTCCTTCGAGGTATCGCAGTGGTGACAGCGGGCGCGGGGCAAGCAGCTCGTTTCCTCCTGCACTTCGTTTCACCGTGCGATGGAGCGCAAGAGAGGCTAGGCGCCCATCGAGCGCTGGGCATTCGGTTGGCTCTGACACGGCGGTGCGTGGCGTTCCCCGCGGTCCACCTTAAGATGAGACGGTGCGTAGCGGGGGATCCGCCTTTGCCCAGACTCTCCTTCTGTCTGTGGTTGGCGAAGGAGGATTCGGTTTGCTGTCTGTGGAGGTGCCGGCGTCTTATCTCTATCCTGTTGTGTTGTTGAAACGCGCTTGTTCCCGGCTGCTGTTGGCGATCGTTTTTCTTCTTTCTTTTTCTTTCCCCTCGGATTTAAGTTTTTGTTTAAGTGCTTTTTTTTTTGTCGTGCGTTTTTTTATGGAAAGATAATTGTGGCTGGGCGTGTGCCACGTGTGCATTTTATTTTAAGTGTTTTTTTTTTATTTACACGAAGTTATTTGTTTTTTTTTTTTTACTAGAAAAGGGCTGGCCAGTTTCGGCCAGAGCTCTGGTTTCGGCGTTTCTTGCATATGGCGCGCGCTCTGCGGGCTCTACTAGCCTCGCGCTCCGAAGGGAAGATCCGCGTGCTGGGCTGTGAATTGGTGAAGAATGTTTCGAGAGGACTTCGTGCATGCGGATTGCGGGCAGATTTGTACACTTTAGCAGGAATTTAAAAAAAAAATAAGGAATTTTTAATTTAATGTAAGGTGGCAAACGAGCTGGTGAATATTGAGCGTGACAAAGCTCGGACTGCGGGTACATATACAGAAATCGACAAACATGGAGCTGAAGGTAACAATCGGGTAGCGCTGTGGGGTTTTGATTTTGTAGAATGGCGAAGCGCTTGATACAAGAATTTTTAACAATACTACAGCACGGGAACGTTGTTAACAAGCCTTCGTTTTGTGTAGACCGGGTGAGGATGCTGCGTCACATAGTCACTGGTCCAGCTGTCTGGTGGACAGCTGGACCAGTGGCGTAGGCAGGGGGGATAGTTTGAGTGAGGAAGGCAAATATTGGTTTACGTCTAAGTTGTTGCAGTCAAGCGGGGGTTGGGGACGGGCAAGTTTAGTGCACTTCGACCGAGTGCACTTGGCCTTTAGTGTCATTTGTGTAGTATTCCACACGGCTTCTTCGTGAAGAGCACACTCGACTTCAAATGAATTTGCTTCTTCCTCTGTATCTTTTTTTTTCTTTGTCTTGGCTCGTAATGACCGATCAGGACCACCCAATTGGCGTAATTATTGTCAACTTACGTTACGCTATCTTTAGACGTGGGTTTATCAAAAATACTCAATATTTCCGATGCATTTGTGCCTATACTTTAGCTTTTTGGATGTGTAATAGTACTTTACCCATCGTTATTGTCAGAATTATTTCCGAGTGACACTAATTTATCCCGTGCGGCGCCGAAACGACCGAAACACTGGAAGCGACATTCGGAAGGGAGTACTTATATATGCCTATCGGAACGTCCGCTGCCGCGACCGTTTGGCTAATCTCACGAATTCGCATTCATTCGCTTACTGAGGGTAATATATTGGTTCTGCATTATACTGCTTTGCGTTTTCGTTACTATTGTTGTTAGCCAGGTATACGTTTGAAGCGGATAAACGAGCCTCGGTTTTACCCGACGCATCCGTTGCCTTTCGGCCGGCCTCACGATTTTGCACGATCGCACATTTATTTGGTGTTGCTCGGTAGACAGGTACCATTGGCGAGGCTAGACGGGCAGTCGAAATCCCGTATCAGTCCTGCGAACATTTTCTACACTTTAACAATAAATGCCCCCCCCCCCCCCCAAAAAAAAAAAAAAAGCTTTACCTCGCGGGCGCGTTTTCTTTTTTTTTTATTATTATTCTTTTATGCTATACTTTGTTTCAGCTTCCGTCCGAGCGCAGCCAAAGCTACGTGTGGCCGGAGCCAATCACACGCCGGCAACAGGTCACGGGATCTCGCCTGCACTTTTGTATCACTCCGCTTCGCCGCTGGTCGTCCGCGCCGCCCGCGCTCGCCGAGTATTTCGTCTGCTACGGGTGTATCAACGGTATCGTCTGCTACAGGTTTCAAACGTGCCCTTTCACGTTCTGAAATTTAGTCATAGGGGATGTCAGTACGTAGGCTGGCCGCTGGCGTCTGTGTCCGAGCTTTCGATCCTGTTCGGCATTTCGGCATAATTTCGAGATGTAAGTACACGTTCCAACGTGCCCGATGACCCGACCGTTGATGTTTCCTTGTATTGTTTCGTTATACCGGGGCTCGAGGCGCAGGCCCACAGTTTATCATATACAGTTTGCCCACTGTAGAATAAGCCTGTGGTAATCGGGAGACATGGTGTTGAGAGTATTTTTGCATGCAGCGCCCCTCACCACATATCGCGAACTAAACCACTTTTTATGCTTCTGTTTTGCTGTCAAAGATGGCGGCCCCCATGGTATTTTGGTTTCCGTTCCTCGCGTTCTCGCGTTGCTATTGCTTTAATTTGCAGCGCCCGACACAGGTGACAGGACACCATTTCCAGGCGCTCACATTCAGACAAGAAAGCATCTTTTCACGTAGGGGACTGTTTATTGGATCTCTGCATGGTACAATTCAATCAAAAAGTCACAAACATAGCACATAATACAGCCATAGAACAAAGTTTGCACGGATGCCGGTCAATTTACAAACAACAAAACCGACGACTTTTTTTTTCTGATTTGTGGCATGTTATGACAGACATATTGTGGATGGCAGCTTTTAGAGCAAGTGTGAAACGGGATATCGAACACACAGCTTAGTGCAACACATTTTGACAGGTCACAAGGACATCAAGAGGCATGAAAAATAGAGCACATCAAATCATATATGTACGGCACAAGTAAACAATACAAACTCAAAACTGCATGCACACAGCATTATCTACAGCAATTAAGAAATTCTACAGAATTGAAGGCGTCTGGCTGTTCTCCGTGTCATAAGTTCTGTTGCATAAATAAAAACAGGCTTTTTAGAGCGCTCGGAGCTCTTTTACTGATCAAGAGAATGGCGCCCATAACAAATCGTACAAGTTTTTTTTTTTTTTAGCTTATGTGAACAATTAATTTTTTCCGTACACCGATTGACAAGGAGACGTAGTGCCGTTTTCAACGCAGCAATTCGCCGAGGAATATATTTTTTTTTCCTAACACAATTTGAACTAGGGTTTCTACCTACCAGAACGATCACATACGTTTGCACTAGTTGGGTGCCCTTATTTCAAGGGCACTACTTGAGAACACATTAAAATGAACGCGATCAGTAAATTCTAAATCGAAACTGCGACACCGGAGTACGCTCAGCGATTTCTTCAGTTTCGTTTGGGCTGCATATCAGTTTCGAGCCTCTCTCTACATGTGCAAAGCCGCGGTAACTTTGTTCTTCACGATTCCGAATAGAAAGACGATTCGGCACTAGCTTCATTGATGCAAGGAGAAAAATCAGCACCTCACAAAACTTAATATACACACGTTTATAATTCACCACTATACGAGTCTGTGTAACGGCGAGTTCCTCAGCGATATTTGCCACGGAAACGACGACTTTCAGAGAAGCGAAGTATAAATACAACACAATGCTATTTGCAATAATAAAACTTAGAATATACAACTTACCAGCTTCTCAGCGGGTGCTTTATTATCAGCTTCGAATTTAAACGTCAAAAACGCAAGTGTACTCCGCAATCTCCGCAGCAGCCTGGCAGCAGCCCGTCGCCCGGCGCCTCGATGGCCTCGACTCCTCTCATTGGTCGTAACCCTGGGTAACCGTGTAACGGTTTTCGGTCAAACATTCTTTTATTCCTTCCCGAAAAAAATTGGGTCTCTTATGTTTTTAGAAATTAGAATTACTGGTGCAATTCATGGTTTTATAACAATTACTTTTACACGGCGTTCTGTAACAAGAAATAAGAAACATAAAAAGTGTTTAGTTCGCGATATGTGGTGAGGGGCGCTGCCTAACACGCGATTACCGGAAGTGGCTTTGAGTGGGACCACTGTATGCTTATTCACTGTGCGCAGGCCTTTCCACCAGCTTCGCGGCGTTCAACGTGATCGGCAGGTAAAGGGGTACCCTGATTTCGCCGCGTATCAGTGAATTGTAGTGGCCCGGACGCTTTTCTTGTTTACAACGCATTCGCGGAACGACGCGGCCGGAGTCTCCTGCCGAATTTGAAACTAGACATTCATCACCACAGTGAATAAGCATACAGTGGTCCCACTCAAGGCCACTTCCGGTAATCGCGCGTTAGGCAGCGCCCCTCACCACATATCGCGAACTAAACACTTTTTATGTTTCTGATTTCTTGTTACAGAACGCCGTGTAAAAGTAATTGTTATAGAACCAATGAATTACACCAGTAATTCTAATTTTTAAAAACATGAGAGACCCAATTTTTTTTGGAAAGAAATAAAATAATGTTTAACCGAAAACCGTTACACGGTTACCCAAGGTTACGACCAATGAGAGGAGTCGAGGCCATCGAGGCGCCGGGCAGGCCAGGCTGCTGCGGAGATTGCGGAGTACACTTGCGTTTTTGACGTTTAAATTCGAAGCTGATAATATAGCACCCGCTGAGAAGCTGGTAAGTTGTATATTCTAAGTTTTGTTAGTGCAAATAGCATTGTGTTATATTTATACTTCGCTTCTCTGAAAGTCGTCGTTTCCGTGGCAAATATCGTTGAGGAACTCGCCGTTACACAGGCTCGTATAGTGGTGAATTATAAACGTGTGTATATTAAGTTTTGTGAGGTGCTGATTTGCCTCCTTGCGTCAATGAAGCTAGTGCCGAATCGTCTTTCTATTCGGAATCATGAAGAACAAAGTTACCGCGGCTTTGCACATGTAGAGAGAGGCTCGAAACTGATGCAGCCCAAACGAAACTGAAGAAATCGCTGAGCGTACTCCGGCGTCGCAGTTTCGATTTAGACTTTACTGATCGCGTTCATTTTAATGTGTTCCTATGCAGTGCCCTTGAAATAAGGGCACCCAACTAGTGCAAACATATGTGATCGTTCTGGTAGGTAAAAACCCTAGTTCAAATCGTGCTAGAAAAAAAAAATTTTCCTCGGTGAATTGCTGCGTTGAAAACGGCACTACGTCTCCTTGTCAATCGGTGTTCGGAAAAAATTAATTGTTCACATCAGCTAAAAAAATTAAAAAAAACTTGTACGAGTCGCTATGCGCCATTCCCTTGATCAGTAAAATAGCTCCGAGCGCTCTAAAAAGCCTGTGCTTTATTTAAGCAACAGAACTTATGACACGGAGAACAGTCGGACGCTTTCAATTCTGTTGAATTTCTTAATTGCTGTAGATAATGCTGTGTGCATGCAGTTTTGAGTTTGTATTGTTTACTTGTGCAGTACATACATGATTTGATGTGCTCTATTTTTCATGCCTCTTGATGTCCTTGTGACCTGTCAAAATGTGTTGCACTAAGCTGTGTGTTCGATATCGCGTTTCACACTTGCTCTAAAAGCTCCCATTCGCAATAAGTCTGTCATAACATGCCAATACTCCGCAAAAAAAGAAATCCTCGGCTTTGTTTTTTGTTTGTAAATTAACCGGCATCCGTGCAAACTTCGTTCTATGGCTGTATTATGTGCTATGTTTGTGACTCTTTTTGATTGAATTATACCATGCAGAGATCCAATAAACAGTCCCCTACGTGAAAAGATGCTTTCTTGTCTGAATGTGAGCGCCCGGAAATGGTGCCCTGTCACCTGTGACGGGCGCTTCAAATTAAAGCGAAAGCAACGCGAGAACGCAAAGAACAGATAAACCAAAACACTATGGGGGCCGCCATCTTTGAAAGCAAAACAACAAAACAGAAGCATAAAAAGTGGTTTAGTTCGCGATATGTGGTGAGGGGCGCTGCAAGCAAAAATACTCTCAACACCATGTCTCCCGATTACCACAGGCTTATTCTACAGTGGGCAAACTGTATATGATAAACTGTTCATCACGACCTTTCGCGCCTGACGCCCAAACGTGCCTTTGCGAAAGGACATTTTAAACGACTCGGTGAGGAAAGCAGCGAAGCACGCTGCACATGAGTCGGCCATTACGGGAACAAAATCGCAGAGAAAACCGAGCGAGCGCTGCAGCAGTGTTGCCAGCGGATGTATATGCATTGACATATATTAATAAAAACATAAACTTCCGACAATTCATTGCTTTAGTTGCAAATCATTCTCAGCAGTACACATCTGGAATATTGTGCAACGTTTACGCACAAAACAGCTATTTAAAAAAAGATAAATATATATACTTTTGCGGACTACTTTGTGGTGCGTAGTAATGCTCTTCTCGAAGTTGCGAACCGTGCCCCAGCCTTTGGCTGCGCTCGGACGGAATCTGAAACGAAGTATAGTGAGGCATCCACGAACACCATGTTACTTTATTCTTCCATGCAGAATTGGGGCAGCACCGCATTAAATTCCCCTTCGAGCCATCTGTTTATGCAAGTTTAGTGGGGGCTTGGAGACACATCATGATTTGTCATATCATCTCACCATCTTTGTTTTCAGGTTTCATACCTAGCAAGCTAGCTAGCAAGGTTAGTTTCCCAGTCGGCGGCGGGAAACAGCCGCGTTACTTCATTTGCCGTGCCACTTTTTCACGCAGAGCCAGCGGGCCGAAGAAAAAAACATTCCTTCACCATGGAGAGCGCCCACACTGTTGCCCGAGGCGCACAGAGTTGTCACACTTTTGAAAGGGGTCCATAACGGCCGTAGTTCGGAACGCTCGGCCTGGATGCCGCGAGCTCGAACCTGTTCGCAAAGCGTACACTCCAAGAAATGCCTGCGAGTCTTCTTTCCCGCAAAACATTTAAAGAGCCAATCTTCGCGATCTACGAAATAAGCTCAGCGAATGATGAGGCAAAACATCTGTTTAGACCTTACGCAATGCAAGCATGACGCTTTGCATTGCGTAATACCAAAGCGCAGACTTCATTCTTCGGTCTAAACGGATGTTCCGCCTCATCATTCGCTCAGCTGATTTCGTAGATCGCAAAGATTGGCTCTTTGAGTGCTTTGCGGGGAAGTAGCCGCGCTGGCATTTCTTAGAGTTTAGGGGAGCTGCCTGGTTTGGTGGAGTTCTCGTTTTCACTCTCTCCTGTGCCGACCTTTTCCCGTCCCCCCGCTAATCCGGGAACCTAGCTGTTTTGGGTGAGAACGGCGCCCGCGGGTCGACGCGCGTTCCCGACTTCGGGGTGTTGTGAAATGCCCCAGAGACGACCTTCCCTTCCAACCGGCACCGGTGAACGCCCTTGAGCATCGTCACCATGTGGCTGCGGTCAGCTATGCCCGGAAACGAAGCGAGTCTTGAGGTCTCCAGCGCACCTTGGTGCAAGGGGATGACGTGGCCTGCTACCGAGGATCATCGAGTTGATCGACGCCATCGTCATCGAGACGTCTTTGCATCCGGCCCGTCTCCTTGTTGCTTCTGTCTCGCCTCGACACACGGCGCCCCGACGGTCTTGGGACGCCCTGGACAAAGGAGGGGGCTTTGCGCCCTTTTCCCAGCTTAAAGCGCTGATCGGATTATCCCAAGCGCGGAAAGCAAGAATCTGCACTTGGGTATAATTATATCTGTGCCCCATCCGGACATCAATGGTGCCGGTGACCGATCAAGGACGTCTGGCCCTCGGTGTGCGTGACGCGTGTGGCAGTGTGCGAGGGAGAGGAAAGGGGCCTGCCTGAACGTGACGAAGACTGGCCACACTAGCCTTCATGTGCGCTTTGCTAGGGTATGCCACCCTTTGTAATACCACTCGCCGACAAACCAGCAGCCATCTTGGTTCTCGGCGATAATCCGTGGGGCTTATAACCCTCCCGGAAACAAGCACCTCATCTCACAAGTTCGGAGCAGCGTTGTGGAACCCACGGAGGGAGGATTAGCATTTTCGCCCTTCGGATGGGAGGACCGATGGACACAAAGGCCACTTTCCGGCGCACGAGGAAACAATGAGGAACAAAATGGCGGCGGGAGAGGGTGTGGGAAAGGGAAACAGGCAGTTGGCATCACTCTATGCGAAGCGCACATGAAGGCACTCTAGGCCACACTAGGGTGCCTACATGTTTCTGCCGCTCCGTTTCTGCCGCTCCGCTGTTTAGGGTGGCGACAACGTTTGTGATACCTGTTGCCGACAAACCAGTGTTGCGTACCTCGTTACTATGGCAACCTCCGCTGTTTTCGTCGACCATTTTGTCACACTCGCCGGTCGTGCGCCCGGACTACGCCGCTAATCCTCGTTAGGGCTAGGGATCGCTCACCGCTCTCGTTCCGACGGCGAGGTTTCGGCGTTCAAAGGCGGTCTGTTGCGTTCCACTTTGTCGCGGGAACTCGCGTTTCGATAAAAGCAACGCACACTTCCGGCTCGCAACTTCAAAATATGAAAATCCCGAATAAAGAGAGCGATAGCCACGACGACCGCCATGCCGCTGAGCCTGCGACCTCTCTTATGAACAGAAACGGAAGTAGCCTCACAGTGTTGCCGGTGTGTCGAGACTACAGAAACTCAACGTTGTGTACGTTTAGCGAAATAAGAAGTGGGAAAAAATGGTGGTGGGAGAGGATCTGGGAAAGGGTAACAAATAGTTGGCGCCACCCTAAAGCGGAGCGGAAACATGTATACGCACCCTAGGCCACACCGTTTTGGTCAAGGCATTAGGGAATTGTAGTTCTCCTCCGCTACGGTATCCCTGAAGAAAACGCCGCAGCTGCGCATGCGCGCCGCCAGCCTTGTCTGCATAGTTCAAGGTCTTGTGGCGGATTACGGAGCGCTATCCGGATGCTTAGCGGGCTGCGGAAGCGGTCTACTACAATTCCCCATTGACCATGGAGATTCCCTGCTAGGGATATGGGGAAATGTGACGTGATAAAAGGAGCAGCAGGCGACTGCTCCTTTTATCACGCCCGAAGCTGGCATCGTCCAAACCAAACCGCACGGTTCTGACTCAGAAAGCGCGCCGGAAACAGCAAAAACGTCACGAAATACGTCACATTCGGGACGCTCACGACCTACACGCGCAAAAAGAAGCTTTGGTTTGGACCGCGCTTAAGACCGAAGGGCGAGGGTAAGACGGGCCGGGGAGGAGGAAGCAGACGGAACGCTGGAGAAGAGAGGGGGAAACCCCTTCTCTCTTTAGCGTTCCGCCTGCTTCCTCCTCCCGGCCCGTGTTACCCTCGCCCTCCGAGGTCTAGTGCTCTCCGGACGATGTTGTAAACCTGTCAATATGCATATAAACAGAGTTATAAGAGACACCCTTCCTGCTCCCTGGTCCTTAGCCATTCCGGCTTCTTCGTGAGGTCCTGCCCGGGCTCGGCTCAGTTAGAGTTGTTGGTCCTCCCGCTGGTGTGGGAGGCAGGTTCCGCTCCGATGGTCTGGAGCTTTGTGGCACAAACGTCGCTGAGTGACGGGTCCACTCACTGCTTGTTGAGAACTCTGTGCATTTATTTACACTATACTTCGTTTCAGCTTGGGTCCAGACGCAGCCGATGCTACGAGCGCGAGCGTGTGGCCCTGAACAGTGCTTGCATTGCACGAGCGCGCGTGCTTGGCAGAGACGCTGAAAGCCCGGAGCTCGCGCTTGTAGCATCGCCTGCGTCTGGACCCAAGCTGAAACGAAGTATAGTTACTGTTAAGTTCTGTCCGTTCCGTTACTTGGATGGAGAGCAACGAAGTGAACTTGTATGCGAGAAGGTTTCCAGTAGTGATTTAATGTTGCAGCCGCGCAAAAGGCTGCAGCAGGGAAAATCTTAGTAGCAACACAAAAACAACATGGCGCGCATACTACTCTCGAACAGGGGGTCGCTCCGAGAGTGGCGCTCCCTGGTGGGTACACAACAGTTACAAGTCTCAACTTGGGAGACCATCCTGCCTCGTCTAGAGTGTCGACCCCAGTCCCCAATTTCTCTCAATCGAATCCCAAATCCAAATCTCCCCCCAAAATCCTCTCGGCACTCCTTTTGTAGGCTCGTAGGGGCCTCCTTCCCCACAGGGACCGACCTATCCCTTCAAACGTTGCCACTCCCACGTGGTACACTTTGATCCAATGGTCGGCGAGCTGTCAGCCTGGCGCTCCAACCGCCAAACCCAAATTCCTTGTAGAGTCGTTCTCTGCATTTTTTCCAGTCTGGCTGGCGCCAACGGCTAAATTATTACTTCGGGCTAAAAGCGACGATTTTACACTAAGCGGCAACACCCTCTATACACAGGCACACTCTGTTCACATCCACAAGCAGGTGTAAGAACGGGCTGTCCCGGGGATTGGTCCGAGCAGACTCCCGAAACCCGAGACGTTTCCTAACGACCGCGCGCCGCCGGGGGAACCGCTTCCACCTCTCGGCCACTCTGCCCACGCAAATGCTCCCTCCAAGACGCCGACACCCACAAAGAAAGCTAAAAAAAACAAACAATGCCTACGCAATTCTGGAAAGTTCTAACAAAAGAAAGCACCTTAATTAATAAGCATGATTTCTATATACTTAACTGGCTCGTTGCCGCACACCAAGTGCCCGGACAACCCCTCGGTCCCAACAGGGGGAACTCCTTACGCGAATGCGATAGTGATCGGGCGTGTCGCAGAGGTCTTCCTTTGCTCGCTCTGGGGCCCTCTGCGGGATCAAGCGGGACGAAGGACCGGGACAACGTCGTCTGCTTCGATTGGTCAGCGGCAGGGCGATGACCGATCGCAGCAGACAACGTTGTCCCGGTCCCGCCGTCTAGCATACGGCCCCTGGACTGCGCTCTCGGGACGCTGTCAACAGGTGCGACTGCAACGGCTTGCGACGTACGAGTTGCTAAGGCAACAAAATCTGTTTCATGTGTTTGAGCAGACGCATCTGTCGCCATGGAAACCCGTACGTCTCAAGCCGTTGCGGTCGGACTATAGGTCGGACCCACGCAAGCGTGTCTAAATCGCCCAAGGAGGTTGGTTCACACACTTGCGAGAAGGCCCATACGCACATTCGCGTTTGAACGCGTTTCAGAGCGTTGTGTCGTCCTGGTCAGGAGCGGTCACTTGCAGCACGAAGCGCGCCGTCCCGCAACGCTCGGTAGCCCGACGCAAGGGGGACTCGCCCAACTTTTAAAGCGTTGCGGTGCGTTCGACCAGTCAGAAGCCCAGAAAGGAGAGAAGGGTCACGTGGTCGCTCGCGCCACTCGACGTTTACGTGTTGGGGAGCGGTGGGGAGTGCGCGAGCGAGTTGATCAAAAATGGCGATGGTTCAAGTTGGACAGAATGTCGGGGAAGCAAACGGGATTGCCCCAAGACCGACCACTTCGACGCTGTCGCCGGGCCCCGCCACGTTGCCGTGAATTTCGCTCGTGAGCTGCTAGCGACGATACCGCGTTCTTATAATGGAGACTTAGAACAGAGCACGCTAAAGCTTTGCATAAGCAAAGAACAGCGTCGTCACCACTGCGCATGCGCCGAACGCTAACCACGTCTTTCGTTTTGCGTGCGCTATTTTTCGGATACTGCGTCAGTACGCAAAGAATCTTTGCGCTCTTCTAAGGAGGATTCGTGAAAGGAGTTGGCTAAAGTCAACTTTCTAAAGCTAAAGCCACAGTTCAAAAATGGCGGCCCCCAAGACCATGGCCGCGGCCACTAGGGGTGTCGCGAACCGGTCGAGGTCGAGTTCGTCCAGGTTCGACTTTTTCGACCTTATTGTGAAAAGTTCGACTCGATCAGGTTCGACTGCTATGCGCATGCGCGACAGGCTGGCTAGTCGGCTTCGGAGGGGATGCTGATGGCTAAGGAATCAATTAAGGGCAGCACTGATTGGTTATTCCAGTTAATACAGTACAAAAAATAAATAGAATTAGTTTCTTTTAATTGCAACTGTTCATAAAATTAAAATAACCCCTTGCATAAAAAAAAAAAACTCTAAATTTAGACATGATTGTGTCAAGGTATGGCCACACTATCCACAAGGTCGAACCGGTCGAATCTGGTTAAAAGGTCGAAGGTTCGTGGAACCGGTTCGAACCAGTCGAGCCCCGAAAGTTTCGACCTAAAAATCCAGTTCAACAAAAGTTCGCGACACCGCTAGCTGCCACTTTGGCGGCGTCGTGAGAGCGACGCCGGCGGCATCCTCGCCACTGTAATTTTCAATACGGGACGACATTTTTGCACTCGGTTCGGAAAACCCACTAAGGTGGGCAACGATCACCGACAGCCTGATGCTTGCGACGCGCGAACATCTCTCGGCGAAGGTCAGTACACGAGACACCTCTTGCCCAGGCGACACAAGCGGGGGTCCACGACCAAACGACCGCTCCCGTCGCATTCTCACGTCTAAACAAACCTAAAATGTTACTCTGGACCAAAACACTTTTTTTTTTTCTCAAGCTACAGGAAAACGTGTATGACATAAAAATTGTGACTGAATCTTGGCGGCGTTGCAAACGCGAGATGCTTGGGCTTTTGCGTAGTGACGGAGAAACGTGGGAGTTTTTGTAGATCGTTTTCGCAGTCCCGCAACCCGCTAAGATCCCCGAAACTCTGTGCTGTTGTGTTGTTGCTTCCGAAACGCTTGTTCCCGGCTGCTGTAGGCGATCGTTTTCTTCTCTTTCTTTTTCTTTCCTCTCGGATTAAGGTTTTCGTTTAGTGCTTTCTTTTCTTTTTCTTTTCCTACGTCTTTTTACGGAAAGTTAACTGTGGCACGCTGCACGCGTGCATAAAGTTTTTTTTTTCTTTTACACTTTTTTTTTTTTAGACAAAGGGCTGGTCGGTTTTGGCGTTCGTTTGCCACGTTTTCCGAAGGGAACATCCGCGTGCTGGGCTATGGATTTGTGAAGAATGTTTCGAGAGGACTTTGTACGCTGCTGATTGCGGGCACACATGTGCACGTTAGTAAAAGAAAAAAAAACAAGAAAACTGAGGGTTTACTGAATTGAATGTAAGGGCGCAAACCAACTTCACAAAAAAACAAAAAACAAAAAGAAAAAAAACAGTGCGGGTATGTAGACAGAAATATACAACCTGCAAGCGGTGGCCAGGTGCTGACGATTCGTTAATTGGAAATGCGTCGTTGGTTTGTGAAGGAATAAAAAATGCACAGGGTATCTTATGTTATTCCTAAGACGACTTGAAAGCGAAAGCCCAAGCGTCGATGCATTAAATACACACATGATTTACTTTCACGTTCTCTTTTTTCGCATAGCCACTTTAATTGGCCAGCTTAATTCGCTGAGTCATCCCCCTTAATGTGCTCAGTCATCCTTCTCAGTGTGCTGAGTGATCATCTTAATTCGCTTAATCATTTTCTTAAATCACCTTAATTCATCTTAATTAGCGTTGTCGTCCTTAGATAGATTTGATTACTCTTACTTGTCTTTCATTCCTCTGGCTTTACACCCTCTTAATTCGCTTTATAGTCCTTCTTAATTAACTTTGATTACTTTTACTTCCCTTTAATTACTTTTAATTCAATTTAATTTCTCTTAATTCATTTTGTCATCGTTCCTAATTGCATTGCCTCTAATTCGCCTGAGCGGTCCCGTAAACGTCTTGGTAACTTTCCTGTCGCCGACGTGTTTTCGCTCAAAGTTCAGTTCTCGCGCTCGCGAAGCGTCTTGTGTTCCAGGATATACCGGGTGGCTCAAGGAGACGGCAGGCTCTTTAAATCGACCGCAAAATTCGGTTACTTTGTGCAACGCTGCCCACAGATGGTGCATTTTTTTTGTAAAATTTGCAAAGAACGAACTTACCTGAGGAAAAAGTAAAAAAATGAAAAAGGCTTAGCTCCTATGGAAACGCAGCGACGCCACCGGTCTGCAAACAACACGGCGCCGTTTTGCACGGGAGACAAGAGATGGCGCAACGAACGCCGCCAACGAACGAGCATACGGCGCAGAGAGCCGGCGTTTTTAGCAGACGATCTTTTCGACTCAAAAGCGGCTCGCGTTCCGCAGGCGGCGACATTTGCAGAAACAAAAACAGGCGCGGTAACAACAAGGAACTGCAGTTCCTTGTCTGCTAAACACGACGGCTCTCGGCGTCGTCTGCTCGTTCGTTGGCGGCAGTTGGCGTCGCGACCGCTTGCGCCATCTCTTGTCTCCCGTGCGAAACGGCGCCGTGTTGTTTGCAGACCGGTGGCGTCACTGCGTTTCCGTAGGAGCTAAGCCTTTTTCTTTTTTACTTTTTCCTCAGGTAAATTCGTTCTTTGCAAATTTTACAAAAAAAAAAATGCAGCATCTGTGGGCAGCGCTGCACAAAGTCGTAGCGCGATAGGTTAAGAAACCGAATTTTGCGGTCGATTTAAAGAGCCTGCCGTCTCCTTGAGCCACCCGGTACATTACTGCATAGGACCAGAGCTGGTGAGTGGATACATTTTTCTAACTACTCGCGCTGTCTTGTTCGAAGACCCTACGTAGTATTAACAAATACGATAAAGGCTAGAGCTGGAAATTCCCTCGAAAGCTATTGGAAGTATAGTTGCGAATGACGACAGTGGCACATAACGGACCTGCAACCAACGGAAGTAGGCGACATAATACGTTTTGTAGGCCCCGTTTTGTTTTTACAAACGTTGAAAGAACTCTTCATGGTCCGTGCGCTTGAACCACGGAATTCACTGATCACAACTGAATGACAGCTAATTTATAGGGTCACAAAAGCAGACATTTCTTTAGGTCTCATGCCGTCAGCGTGCTTATCCTACGTTGTCCAGGTGATTGCACACGTTTGGGACGTCTCTTTCAAGCGGAAAAAAGAACGTAAGCTTTTTAAACAACAGTTCAGAAGGAATTCTCTTGATGTTCTTGGCACAGCGCGATAATCTTGTCGTGATATTTTGGCTGAATGCGAATATCGCCGGACCCCGGTTGTCAGAGGCTGTCCAGCGGCTCATGCTAGTAGCTTGACGAAAGTCGCGGAACGCAATGATAATCCAATCATCCGCGTTTTGTTACCGCCAGCTTGGCGCCTGCTTCACGAGTGGTAACTTTGGTGCGGCCCCGATTTTGCCACGAGCTTCAAGTCGTTCTAAAAAGAGTGGATTTAGTGGTTTTCGATGACGCTCTCTAAGTTTCTAATTGGAACGTTTCTTTTCCATAGTTAACAAGTTAATTATCGAATTTTAATTAATTAGCCGACTTATCGCAAAGATTGACAACCCACATAATGGCCCCCAGGCCGTATAGCTTACCGGCACAAACCGCATTAGTGCCTGTTTTATAGATTTTGTTTGTAATAAATCTGTTCGAATTAAAAAAAAAATCACCCGCTATATATTACAAGCACTGTTGTAGGCGTTACCGAAAAAAGTAACGAAATACGTTACTCGTTACTTGCACATAAGAGAAAAGCGTTGCGGACCTACGTTACCTGAAAATAAAGAGAACGCGTTACCGTTACCGATCAAAAGCAACGCACGTTCCATTTGCGTGACTTTTTTTTTTTTTAATTATGAATAAACACGTTTTACTGGTCTGATGTTGCAGGTAGGCATAAGTGCCATATTCAAGAAAAAATTCGAGCATGCATAATGAATTTGTCATTTCTACCGTTTCGCCTAAATATTCACCAGAAAAAACCTAAAGAAAAACGAAAAAACTCAACAATACAAATGACTTGGCGCCTAGAAGCAGGAAAAAATTCAAGTGTAAAATTTTTTTAGGTTTTGGGAGGAAAAAGTAACGAGGAACGTAACTCCGCTACCCGTTACTCGAAATAAGTAACGTAAGTACGTTACCCGTTACTGTTTTGAAAAAATAACGAGTACGTTACACGTTTCCCCCCAAAAGTAACGCGTTACCGGTGTAAGCGAGCGCTATTCTGTTTGGGCCCTTTTATTTATTTTTTATTTCGCCGAGCGCATTCGAAGCGAGCACCATTGTGTTTTGCCCTTTTCTTTTATATCGCTGGGCGCGAAATTGTGTTCTCGGGAGGTTGTGTTTTTATAACTCCTCGGCATCAAGGGTCTCGCACCTGGATTCCCGCGCCATGAAGGCGCGACTGGCTGGCGACAGGCAGGATGCGGTGTCGGGTTACCGCCTTCGGCGAGACCAACCTGCGCAAGTGAACGACGCGCGAGTCTAACAGCGGGACTCAGAGCGAGAGTGTGTGTGTGCGATGGTGGTACGCGACCACCAATAATGTCCGTCTTGTAAACTAAAATTGTATCGAGAATAATAAATCCAGTGTTTCTTTAATTCCAAAAACCCATTTGTCAAGACCCCGATTATTTTCAAGAAGTTATTTTATTCGAAACAACCATGGATAACACCGGTAACGCCGTTACTTGTAACGCGTTACCGCCAACACTGATTTCACAAGGATGCTTCTTCGTCATTTTCGGGGCTCTGACGAGTAATATTACAAATATGCAGATTTTAGAAGCGTACTGGTCAAATGAAAGTTAGAAAGCGCAGAAAAACAACAATGTTTTTTTTTAATTTTTAAAAATCTTTTTTTTTGTGCTTTTTATTATTATTTTATTTGACCAGTACAGTTCTATCATCTGCATATTTGATATATATATATATATATATATATATATATATATATATATATATATATATATATATATTATGTTGGAACCAGGAATATACCACCCAACATACGTTTTATGTACAATATTTACAAAAGAAATGAAACTGTCCTGCGCATCGCTCGATGTAGCCGCCGAGCCGCTCGGTCGCCGAATCTCCCGGCGCGTGGTGTGTTCGCGCCAAGCTGCTGCTTTTTCGTCGTCGCGGAAGCACCACTAGCTCGGCTGCTACATATGCCCCCCGTGGACAAGTGGTCTGGGCCACTTGCGCACTAAGTGGGGAGTGCGTTGGAGCGTTGTTCTGCAACACAGGGGTAGTAGTTGTGTCGGGGGCTGTGGTGAAAGCAGGTTTTAGTCGGTCCAGAGAAACTGTATCTCGACGTCCCTGTATAAGTACCGTATAAAACTTCGGTGTTCTGCCTACGACTTGGTATGGGCCATCGCAGTGGCGTACGCAGGATTTCATTTCAGGGGGGCCGGACCAACAAGAGTAAGGGGGGACAAAATAAAAAGAAAAGAAAGTTCTTTTTTTCCTAATAACTATGCATTCCTCTATTAAGTAATTAAAATAAAGTTGTCATTTGGTTTTGGGATGATTATGATACATAAAAATTATGCCCCGGAAATTCCCCACCAGGAAGGCATTTTCATTTTACTCTTTTTATTTACAAGTCACGTCAAAAGAAAACACCAGAGTTAGCAGAAAACAAGAATCATAAAAACAAAAATTTAGTGAAGCACGACTCCAATGCATGAAGCCTCCAGTCAGCAGGGCTGATAAAACAATGATGCATATGTAGAAACGCGGAACACCTTGATGGATAGACGATAAACAGTGGAAAGCAGCTCCACCATAAATTACTCCCTATCTTAACCTGATCTAACCGACAAAAGTCTCACGTGATTTGTTCGTCGGTGTCGATTTCTAAGGTTCCCGAAGTCCGCTCACAAAATAATAATAATAATAATAATTTTTATTTGCGCGAGAAAGTTTGCCCACTCAGCGTCGTGCAAGGCTAGACAGAAAGGTCAGTACCCTTACGCATGTGCGCCTGCTAGCCCGCCGCTGAGTAGGTGTAAACATAAACAAACAGTAGTTGTAACTACAAGATAAGAATAACAAATCTGCACATGTGGAAACAACTAATGATCAGAACCTAGAGGGGAAGATAAAACGACTGGCTGTGCTCCAACCCACCCCCACGCAGACCACGGCGGAGGCCCCAGCCACAAGCCCAAACCCGCGAGCGCACCGCTGTGTGTGGTGCATCCCGCGCAGCCGAGCCCCCAAACCACGGCCCCCGCCACGCCCCGCCCCAGGGTGACACGAAGCACGCGCGAAGACCCTTGGGTGAACCCCTTACGGGCCATAAACTCGTGAAGAGATGCTGGCCATATCGTCTGCATAGCTCATGGGATTCCTCCCTGCCCCGCGAAAGAGGCTTGCGCTCCCTCAGCGGAACGAGAGAAGCTCACCTACGCGAAAGTCAAGGAAGTCACACAGCGCAACAAAGGGACGATGTAAAATGGTTTACACACTCACATATTGCACTTGGCTCTCGTCCTGAGGCAGCAGGTCGCACACTCGCGCCCCTTTCTCGCGCGGTTCTCAAACTGCCGATGACAACTTCCGTACTCGAACCTTGAACCGCAAATCCCGCTCATTTAGGCGCCTATATTCACTTTGCTAAGACTTTTCCCGCCATTCGAGGTGCCAATCAGATATCGCTCTTTTTAGACCAATGGGAGCCACGCGGTACAAAACAAACAGACAATACAAAATCCAATTAAGAAAGGACACGTGCCTAGACCTCCGAAAACTCCCAAAAACCTTCGCCCTAACTGTCGACCATCAGCCGGACAGCGCTTCCAAGAAAAACCCCTCGTCAAAGCAAGAGCAGTACCGAAGCTTCTTTTCAAAAAAAAAAAAAGGCTACAAAACATCGAGGGGCCCCGCCGCGCTCGAGCGAAGCACAGCGCATGGTACGCACCCAGAGCGGGGGTCCTCGAGGAACAATTAAAACAGGGGACTCGGGGGCCGCTTTGTGGCGACGATAAACCAGCTTTGGCGGCTCCGCGAGAGGGACATGGGGCACTCGCGAAGCATTAAAACTTAAAAGTAGAAGTAAAGGAATATATTTGTTAATTGATTATTCTCTAGTCATACTAGATAAAAGGCGCTAAAACTACGCATTCTTTATTGTGTTTACTATGGCATAAATGGCATATTACATTCCCTTCCCTTTTTATTTCATTT
Organism: Ixodes ricinus; assembly: GCA_037355805.1. NCBI lineage: Eukaryota > Metazoa > Arthropoda > Arachnida > Ixodida > Ixodidae > Ixodes > Ixodes ricinus. The sequence goes on from JAZHYW010010348.1 coordinate 21,115, forward strand.
TTTTTTGTTTACAACATCTCCACGAAGTTTGATATTGATAAACCCGAGAGTTAGTGACCTCGCCGACTCCCCCCCCCCCCCCCCTCGAAAATTTCGCGGGGGGCCGCGGCCCCTTCGGCCCCCCCCTGTGTACGCCACTGGGCCATCGTATAGCGGTCTGAGAGGCTTCTTTACCGCATCCCGACGTATGAATACGTGTGATGATTGGGCGAGGGCAGGATGAACAAAGACTTGTCGTGCGCTAGGATGCCGTGTCTGTACTGGGCGCACAGAGTTCATGGCTTCCCGGAGTCTTTGGACGTAGGATGTGGGGTCAATTACACTTTGTGCCGTTGATGGTTCAATCATGTCAGCAGGGAGACGAAGGGGAGAGCCGTACACAAGCTCTGCCACTGTACAACCCAAGTCGGGCTTCAGCGTTGATCGCATACCTAGTAACACCACTGGTAGATTGTCAACCCATGCATCGGGAAAGGTTTGTGCTCGGAGCGCAGACTTCAGCTGACGGTGGAGTCGCTCGACGAGGCCATTCGCAGCAGGATGATATGCTGTCGTGCGCGTCCGTACTGAGCCTAGAAGAGATGTTAATTCTTTAAATATTGCGGACTCAAATTGGCGCCCGCGATCGGTGGTGATTGTGGCAGGCACACCGAAGCGGCTGATCCAGCTGGATATGAAAGCGCGTGTTACTGTTTCAGCGGTGATATTTTCTAGTGGTACCACTTCTGGCCAGCGAGAAAATCTGTCGACGCATGTCAATAGGTATGAAAAATTCCGTGCAGTTGGAAGTGGACCAACAATGTCTAGATGGACGTTCTCAAAGCGTGTGGATGGAAGAGGAAACTTGCCAAGTGGTGTATGAGTGTGACGCTGCACCTTCGACCTCTGGCAGGCAAGACAAGAGCGTACGAATTCCCGTATGTCGGCGTTGATTTTGGGCCATACGAAACGCTTCGTTACCAGCTCTTGTGTTGCGCGTATGCCTGGGTGGCAGAGGGAGTGAAGTGAGGAGCACACCGCATGACGCAGTTGGCGTGGCACATACGGGCGGGGTTTTCCTGTCGAAGTATCACATATCAAAGTGATACCATGATCGGGGAGGGTTACCTCTTCGAGGACGAGGCACGTGCCGGTCTTCATGATGGATTGAAGTTCTTCATCTTGTGCTTGAGCCGCAGCCAGTTCAGAGTAGGTGAACTGATCTTTCTCTGCGTTGAGGGCATTCAGCTCCAGACGTGATAATGTGTCTGCGACTGTGTTTTCTTTTCCTTTCACGTGTCGGATATCGGAAGTGAATTCCGCGATGAAGGAAAGATGTCGCAGCTCTCTTGGTGAATGATTTTGGTTCGATGACTGAATGGCATAGACCAGCGGTTTGTGATCCGTGGCTATGAAGAAGGCACGCCCTTCCAGGAAGTGTCGGAAGTGTTTGATGGCTAAGTAAGCCGCAAGTAACTCTCTCCCGAAGGTACTATACTTCCTCTCTGCGTCTTGCAGTTTACGTGAAAAAAATGATATGGGAGACCATATATTTGCGATCTTCTGCTGCAACACACCTCCGACCGCGACGTCCGAGGCATCGACCATCAGGCACGTTGGTGCATCTGGAGACGGGTGTACGAGGAGTGTGGCATTGGCGAGTTCTTTCTTCACACTCTCAAATGCTATCGACGCCTCCGGGGACCATGGCAACGTTGATTTCTCACCCTTGGAGGTGCAAAGCAGTGTCTCCAATGGCTGTAGAAGCTTGGCACAGTGGGGGAGAAAACGCCTGTAAAAGTTTACAAGCCCCAGAAATCGCCGGAGGGCGCGTTTTGTTGTAGGTTGTGGACAATCGGTGATGACTTTGACCTTGTCTGGTAGTGGTCGGATACCTTGACAGTCAATCTGGTGGCCAAGAAAGGTCAGCTCTGGTACACCAAACTGGCATTTGTCCACGTTTATTATAATGCCATACTCGTTTAGCCTGTCGAACAGTGTGGTCAGATGGCGCTTGTGTTCCTCCGGGTTTTCGCTCGCTACAAGGAGGTCGTCGAGGTAGGCGAAACAAAAGGCAAACCGCGGATGACCTGGTCAATAAATCGCTGGAAGGTTTGGGCTGCGTTACGCAGCCCAAACGGCATTGTGACAAACTCAAAGAGGCCGAAAGGAGTGGTTATGGCCGTCTTGGGTATGTCTGCAGGTTCAACCGGAATCTGATGGTAAGCCTTTATGAGGTCTATCTTCGAGTAAATGGTGGTATCCTTCAAAAAGGCAGTGCAGTCTTGAACGTTTGGGATCGGGTACCGGTCAGGAATTGTAGCTGTGTTCAGAGCCCGATAATCCCCGCATGGTCGCCAATCGCCGCTCTTTTTGGGTACCATGTGCAGAGGGGACGACCAGGGACTAGAAGATGGGCGTACGACTCCGAGCTGGAGCATATGCTCGAATTCCTGCCGTGCGACCCGCAGCTTTTCAGGTCCGAGTCGACGTGGTCGGCAATGGACAGGCGGGCCGGTCGTCACGATATGATGAGTGACGTCATGTTTAGGTACCTCGTCGATGTTGTGCGGCTTGATGAGCTCTGGGTAATTCTCGAGCAGACTGGCAAATGAATTGGAAGGTGGCTTGCTGAAAGTGGGGCTAAGAGCTGGCGCTCGAGACGCAATACCAGAGACTTGTAGGTGAGTGGTCGCATCAATTAGCCGTCTTTGTGTCATGTCCACCCAGATGTTAAAGTTTCGAAGGAAATCTGCACCAATTATTGCGTAGCTGACGTCTGCAACCCAGAACAACCACTGGAAACGTCGTCGGAGGCCAAGGTCCAACGTCAGTGATTTTTGTCCATACGTTTTGATGGGAGAAGCGTTGACAGCTTGCAATGATGTAGTTTGGACGCGATTCCGGCGATCAAAAAATGAGGCTGGAATGATGCTGACCTCAGCGCCTGTGTCCACTAAGAAACGGGTGCCGACGATCTTGTCGTGGATGTGGAAGAGGCGACTGGTGGGCCGATATGGGTCGCTCGCCGCCACTAGCGATCGGCCGTCCCGTTTTTCTGGTTCCAGGAACAGGGTGAACAACAGCGGCGGGCATTCGGTCCGAACTGTCGGTGGTACCGACATAGCGACTTGTCTGGAGGGCGAGGCGATGGTGATGGTCGACGTCGACTCTCGCGACCGGAGTGTTGCTGTGGCGCTTGAGCATGGTCACGGGATTCCCGCCGAAGCTCGGACACGATGGTCGTCAAGTTCTGCACTTCTCGACGGAGCTCAGCGATGTCCGAAACAAGGTCTGGAGACTGATGTGTTGCTCCGATGGTGGGACCGGAAACCTCCATAATTCGATCCGCCAGCTCGGCGAGTTCTACGAGCGGAAGCCTGTGGGCTACCACTAGGCCGACACGAACAGAAGCCGGCAGCCGTTGTAGAAATAGCTCACGGAGGATGGCGGCGTCGATGGAGGCTGCCTTGTCGCCCAGAAGATGTTGCAGGTGTCGCAAGAACTGGGTGGGTCGACGGTCGCCTAGCTCTTCTGCGCTGAGGAGCTGCTGAAGGCGTCGTTGTTCAGAGGCGACGAGACGACTGACCAAGGCTTCTTTGAGAACTTCGTAAGGAGTGTCACCGATTGGGGAAAGTAAAACGTCCCTTACCTCGGTAGCGGCTTGCGGCGGGAGGGCGTCAACGAGGAGCTCGTATTGCCGGGTCTGGGAGGTTATGCGGTGCAAGCGGAATTTGTTTTCCACTTGTACGAACCAGAGCGCTGGATCCTCAGCCCAAAACTTCGGTAAAGTGAGGACCGAGGTAGCAGCGATTCCCAAGCCGGCGCTTGCTTGGGAGGCAGTTGCCGGGTGTGCAGGCTCACCAGACTCCGTAGACATGGCAGAATCACGTCCGGGTCACCAATTATGTTGGAACCAGGAATATACCACCCAACATACGTTTTATGTACAATATTTACAAAAGAAATGAAACTGTCCTGCGCATCGCTCGATGTAGCCGCCGAGCCGCTCGGTCGCCGAATCTCCCGGCGCGTGGTGTGTTCGCGCCAAGCTGCTGCTTTTTCGTCGTCGCGGAAGCACCACTAGCTCGGCTGCTACATATATATATATATATATATATATATATATATATATATATATATATATATATATATATATATATATATATATATTATATATATATTATTTATTTATTTATTTATTTATTTATATATATATTAATCTGTGTGTGTGGGGGGGGGGAGATTAAGGCAATCTTGTCGGGCTCCCCCCCCCCCCGCTCTCCCCGGGAAATTGAGAACTTACCGCCTATGGAATGGAGTCGTTACAGTCTCCGAATCGCGATCGCGATGCGTCACGTGTTCGAGGATATGCATTACACCTCCAGCCGAGGCCAGACAAACAAGCTGGGCCAAGCTACCACGCCCCTCATTTAAAATCCTCAAATCACACCAACGCGTAATCCGTAGGGTAGGCCGGAGGTTTGCGCTGCGCGTCCCTTACTGTCGCTGACCTGCAGCAGCATCCTCGACGTGGACGACTGCTCCGTAGCTTCCTTTATCGCTCGTTGCCATAGAGCATCGGATGCGTCCTTGTCTTAACGTTCATCGCTTTCATCTGCGCTACCGGAACGCGTGAATCGTGTCGGCGGAGTTGCTCGTCGTTTGCCTTTCTTTCGTTTTGTTGTCCCTTTATGGAATGCGGCCTTTTGATAACCTCCGCGTTTGGGGTTGGACAGGACTCGATCTTGAACGGGCCCTCGAAGACCGGGTTGGTCGCGCTTGACCTCGCTCCGATGCTGCACTAAACGGAGTCGCCGATTGCCGTCTCTCATTACATCGTCGAGTGCATCGTCCATTCGAGGAATGGGTGGCATACGGCGGGTTGACTGTTATGGCGTTCAAATTTCGGCAGTCGTGAACCATCCGTCTGGGAGTTGAGGGATGATTCGGCTGGTTGACCACAAGCGTCGGTGCATCATATATTCGCTTTGGCTTTCGCGAACGATTCCACGCTCCCGGTATTCTTCCACCTGTCGTTTAATGAATTCCCGGTCGGCTGGGGAGCACCGATATGGCCGCGAGACGCCACGGGGGTCTCGTCGCGTAGCTCGATGCAGTGCTCGGCGTAGGTGCCCAGTTGTTCCTCCACCGTCTTAAACGCAGCGCGGTGTTTCGGGAGTATCCCAAAGAGCCTTTCGTGTTCTTCCGGCGAAGTGTCATCGGTAATGCTGTCCACAGCCGTGTGGATTCGTTGCATTAGGGCTGCTTCGATGTCATTTCGTGCCGGCTCGAACTTCACGAACATGGCCAGGCGTTCGGCTTGGGGCAGGTTCTCTTGAAAGTTGGACCCCAGAGCTTCTCCGGAGATTGTCGTTTTGGAAATCTCGGCGTGCGAATCGTGCCGTTTAGGTAGTTGAACAATGGTTATGACGTTCGGAACGAGAAACGTGTCTTTCACGTTGTTGTAAAATAAAAAGAAGATAACTTAGAGATGCCCGAGCCGAGAAGAGGGAAGGGAAAACGACTTCGAAGACGAGCCCAAACCGAGGCACCAGCCCCTTTCCAGGAAACCGCGGAGAGGGACGGAAAGCCGCGGAGAGAGCGCGCCCCCACCGTGGGGTCATAAACAACGAGCCCCCCTCTTGGACCGACGCTTGGTGCGGGCAGGGGCGGACGCAGGTATTTCATGAGGGGGGTCAGGTGTTGGTCAGCGTATCATATGTTTAAGACGCCACCCCCCCCTTCCCGTTTTTACGCCTTAAATTTTTGCACATGCAGGATTTTAGAGGGGGTCAGGACATCCGGACCCCCCTCTGAATCCGCCCCTGGGTGCGGGCGACTTCGCCCTTCTTCTTCACACCAAGGTCGAAGACGGACGTGCCTTCGCTCGCTTACTTAAATCAGTTACATTAGAAATAAACCATGTTCTGTTATCTTAAAAACCAACGAGTCCTTTTCCTAATTCCACACACGTTAGCGATTTGGCGCCAATCTGATCCGAGAAGTATAGGTCAATCGACTTGGGGAGTGTAAGAATGAGTGTTTCCCGTACATTGAACGTCGTTGATCCAACGCTGATCGCCAGAGACGTGCACTTGTCTGGTGTCAGCTTGTTGTCCAACACGTTGACAAATTCTTCCCCTCGGGACCACAGCAATACGCAAGCGTCCCTGTATTGTGCCTCGGGATCGATGATCGATACGTTGGCCCCGGTGTCGATGCACGCCTTCAGAGGACGGTTCCTCCAAATACCATATAGCTTCGCCAATACTGGAAACTCCTCCGAAAACCAATGGGAGCGGCGGCGAACGTGACAGTGGCGCCTCTAGCGGACTCGGAGTCTACGGAAGCAGACGGCGCAATGGAAAAGTATAGGCTCCGCGACATCCTCGAGCTTTGCGTGCCCCGTTCCGTCACCCCAACAGCAGAAACAATTCATTACGGCCAGTCCGCTTGCAAAGCGGAATCCACTGATCGAAACTGACACGACAATCGAATTCGCAACTTTCACGACCTATAGGGGGCGCACTGGTGCCTATCAAAATGGCTGTCATCTGGATGATCGTCGAAGAACAGCGGTACGAGGCTGGGTCTGCGACGCGTAAGTAATTCTAGTTTTGCTACATACGCGCTGTGTTAGACCCTTACGTTATTTTTTCACGCCAGGAAGGTGTAGGCAAGCCCATTTATTATGAGGCCAATCATCCAGGAGCTAGGGTGCGCGATTCTCACACCGCGGTACCACCATCGCTGAAAGTTGCGAATACCAACGCGCGCATAAACAAAGATACAGCAGTTTATTTAGCTGTCTCAAACGCCTCTCAGGGGATCACACGCGTTTGAAGCGCGTCTGGGGAGCGGAAAAAGGCGTTTATCTACTCGAACTACGTCGTAATCATTAAAACGCGCACAAATGACATGTTAATATTACCAGAGCAAGCGCACGAGCTGCTGGAGCATAAAACAAAACAAAAAGTAAGGATAAAAATGACCGTGCAAACGCTTACCGAATTTTGCAGAAAAGATAGTGTCGCCATTCCCGACGAAAATAAAAAGAAACGGGGAAGAGAAGCGAACAACGGCGAATAAAAGAAACAAGTTAGCAGACGATACAAAGATACCCAGCAAAAAACTACTTCAACTATGACGATCGTTGCGGCGCTTATAGAAAAAAATGGAAAGCAGCAAATGAATAGCTGGTAGTCGCCACCGTTGTTGAGTTCACAATAAACAAAGCGGAAGCAACAGACGAAACTAATGAAAAAAGAAGAAAGCGTCCCTTTTTTTTTTTCAGCTGCTTGTTGTACGCTTGTTTATTTACACTTTTGGCAGTTTAATTTGAATGCTGCATAACTTAGTTCCTCACGTTTGTTTGGCCTTCGGGAAGCGGTAGAAAGATTTTCCACCACATCGCAAAAACTTGTTTTTGCAATAGTAGGCAGCACACGACATGCCTGCCATTTCTAAGTATGCGCTGGTGTATGCTCAAATGCGGCCGGTTGATCAACAAACGATGACCCGTAGCAGACGTGCCGGCCGGCGTACACGAATAAAATTCGAATAAAAATGCATAACGAGCTTACACTTCTTAATATATTTAATAAATATCAAAAACCACGTGTGACGATTTCGGATCAGAAACTCAGTCGAAGGCGAAAATACGAGGTTACCGCAGACGACAGTGGGAGAAAACAACAACAAAGTTGCAGACGGCCTTCAAAATGTCCGAGCCTAGCGTAGCAGACCAACGGACGAACCGGGGGTCGAAGCGAAGGAAAGAGAGTAAACACTAAACCAAACAAAACAAGAATACGCGATGGCTTACGCGTCGGGTAAACAACAAAAACAAAAAAGAGAGAAAAAAACACAGCAACATAAAAGCAGGAGGAAGAAAGAACGCGGCAGAGTGGCGTCGCCTCAAAAATATAAATGAAAGAAGACTCAAAAAAGGAAAGAATGGAGACGGTTCAACGGGTGTCGGCCTTTATCCCAGAAGTAAAGAAGCAGCGAAGCAGAAGATGTTAGTCGTCGCCGCGCTAACAATCGGAATTTGTGCACTGTAAATAACGTGACTGAAATCACCTTTTTTTGCGGGGCTACGGCGCTCTCCCCTTCTTTCTTTGCAAGCGCGAGAAGTCTGCTTTTTTCGTAACGCCGCTTTTATTAATCTATCCTAGCGTCAGATTTGCATATGCACAACGACTTCTTTCAGAGCTTTCTGACATCGCCGTAACGTACGTGGTTCGAAATTGACTTGTGCTTCTTCGTCCGGAGACGATCTTAACGGGATTAGCCAGCTCGCCTATTAGACGAAACGGTTATAAGCGAGACATTCATGAGAAATGGTAACTGCAACAACAAAACGAATTGACTGATAAGCACAATAAAGTTGAAACGAAGCTATGTTCTGAAATGTTTGTACATTGCCCTTTTTCACGAAACAGCGCGAAGGCATGCATTCGTGTTTTGCCTGGCGTACATAAGTTGTGACAGAATGTTTTCTTCGGGAGAACTCCAAAATTGCACCCTACAAGCTGTAACATCTTTCCCACGCGAAGAAAATGTCCTTCACTCATGACCTGGCACCCATTTTTTAACTTTCAAAGCAGCGAATGTCCGTGACAATTCTATTTTTTTTGTTGGTCACCTCGCACGGAGATAGGCAAAACCAATGCATTTTGGAGAATTCGTCTGCTAGCGGAGACTCCGAGCTCGCCAGGGGCGCTGCAATCACTTTTCGCCCGCTTTCCGCGGGAGTTGCCAGTCCCAGTATTGGCTTCTTCCACGGTATTTGGTTCCTCTCTGTGAAGGTGGTAACGATGGGGAGAGAATCTCCTGTCGTGCGAAAGAAGCAGTGGACATTCTTCTCGTTTGAACCCGCGGGCCCTTTTGCGCGCATTTCTCCTCAGCGCGGATGGTCGCTGCAGTTTCCGGGCTAAAATATAGCGAAGTTAGACATCGTTCACTGATGAAGAAAAATGCATTGACAAAAGCAATTACAACTTTACAGCAGGCACGTAGCCAGGGGGTGGCCCATGGGGCCCGGCCCCCCCCCCCCCCCGCCAAATATTCCATTTTGCTGGGGCCTCCTCTCTCCCCCTCCCCCTTCGTACAACATTTTGTCATGGGCTGCCCCCCCCCCCCCCTCCGAAACAAAATCCTGGCTACGTGCCTGCTTTACAGTGTTAAAGGGGTAGGGAAACGAAATTTCAGCGCTGATTTTCTAGCTTGAATGTGTCGCATGTTGCACCTAACCTCAAAAACACCAGTCTTCCGTTGAAAGGAACAAGAAAACTAATTTTAAAGCAAAATAAACGATCATTCAATGTGCACCTGGCGGATGCATGTGGGGCCTATTTGGGAGGTGATCTAGAAATGTTGTGGAACTTGCTACGTAGTCGTGACGTAGCAGATTCCTTCCGAGCAGCGCCGCTCTTTGGCATTTCAACATTTTCCTTCTTCGTTTTCCTCCTCAACTCACAAATCGCGCATTGAACGAAACAGTCCAAGAAGACGGAAAGGGTGGACTCCCCTCTTTCTCGGACCCTCGTTTGTGCAGCCGGACGCAGCCATTCTCCCCTAAAAGATTAGCCAGTCGCTCAAAACTCGGACAAAAAGTTGCTTTCCCCATCCCGTTCCGCCCTGAGCTTACAGTGCTGTGGAAGTTACGTGCTCCTTCGGCCAGCCACACGCTCGTCACCCCACGGGCCAGTGGCGTAGCCAGGATTTTTTTTCGGGAGGGGTTCAACAACATTTCCCCTTCCCCCCTCCCCCCCCAATGACACAGGGTGAGCTCGGCGGGACGGACGATTAGGGAGGCGCTGTTAAAGGGCCCCTAAAAAGAAAAAAAAAAGAAGTTTTTTAAACAGTCTGGTTGGGACACGCGTGTCAAAAAATGAAATTTACAAGAAAAGTAATTTTAGGAGCCACCTTCACGGCGAGAGATTTATTTGTAATTCTGCGCACAAAGTCCATGACGTCACGGAATGGTATTCGCTCTTTCGAACGAGATGGTCTTTCGCTTTTTCCACCTCAAGGTGAAGGTAAAGCCGATTCACCTCTCCTCCACACGCCCGAAATGCCGAGAGAGAAAACAAGTGGAAAGGAGGTGACTACCGACTAAATCGCGTCTCGCGCCGTCAATATTGCTCTAAAAAAATTAATAACAAATTTAATTTTTTTTTTGACACGCGTATCCCAACCAAACTCTTTTATAAAAAAAAAATACTTTTTATTTTCTTTTCAGGGGCCTTTTAAGATCAAACGGGTAAAGCTGCATTGTCATTTTTTTTTAAACTGAGCAGGCTTTATTTACAGGAACTCGAGCGTGGTGGCTTACTGTTCTACTGTTGTCGTAGTTGCGGCCCACCAACTTTAAAAGCTTCCTCACAGCACACAACTCCCCTCCGCGTTTTGAGGTACCACTGCATTTCCAACGCGTGAAGGCCAGACAAAACACAAAGATAGCTATACTGTCACAAAAAAATAAAGCAGCAAAAAAAAAAATATCGACGCTGTAAAACTAGAGCAAAAATCAATATCTATTATAGGTTTAACAAATTCGTGCTACAGAACCAGATGCCGAAGGAAAGCAAATATTATCTTTGCTAGGCCGGTTTATCTTGCAGCGTAGTCCAGAGACAGCAGCAGTATATCCTTGGGGTCATGAAAAGTCATCAGTCCGAACTCGTCGTTCCGTCATTCGGAGAAATGACATGACACATCACATACAAACACGCAAACCACACGCCGAACGTGGAAATGAACTTGACTACTCATGCGCCTATGCATAATGAGAATAGGAAGGCTTGACTCTTCGGAGTTTCTGATGTTCCGTGCAACGAAGAGATTAGAGAGTTTTAGAATAGGGGCCCCAACGCTTTGGGGACCCAACGCTTTGGGGTACCCAACGCAACGACACCTCACGCAGCGTGCTTATAGAATAGGGTTTGTGACGACGCAACGCGGCACGCTCGCCTTTTCGCATGCAGCGCCATTGTGGACAACGAACGAACTATTTAACAGTGAAAAATTATTAAAACGCGAAACATTTGCGCTGAAACGACACTTTAATGTGGCTTGCGGTACAAATAATAGAGAGGGTAACACCAGTTGAAACGGCAAAGCAAGACCCATCTGCCGACCGTCTCTGAATCAGAAGTTTTACTTCCCTGGTCAAAACAGAGTGCACGCCCTCAAATACCAGGCTATCATGTGCGCCAATGAAATTATCTGCGAATTCGAGGGCCATTCCCCGGTCACACGCACGACGCTGGTAAGTGCAGCTTGCTTTTAGCCCATCCTGTAGCTGAAGCAGCACGACAGTTATGAGAGTTTTATAATAGGGGTTCCAAAGCTTTGGGGCCCCAAAGAAATAGGGGCTTAGCACTGCGCATGCGCAGAACCCAAACTCCGTTTGGGGTCTTGGGTTGGCGCGCGCACCCAACGTGAAATTCGAGAAATAGCGTGGGGCCCCCAAATTGCTTGGGGCCGGGTTGCGTCGGCAAACATGGCGGCGCCCTTTCCGCTCGCTTCGGAGCAAATTCGTCATGGTCGGTGCAGTATTAGCCAATTTCATTGCCAATGAATGGTGCAACCGGCTTTCGCTTTGCTTTATCTCGCTCAAGTCACAAAGAATGAGCGGTGGACTCGCCCCATTTTAAAGATCGTACCTGATTCTGGCCGTTCCTAAGCCTAAACATACGTCGTAACTGTTGACATGGTAACGTATTGCTACTCCGTGGCTAAAAGCTCGTTCACACAGACCCGTTTTTTTTTTTTTTACGTTACGTTACGAAAAGTCACCGGGAAATCTGTGCTTCGTATTAAACTGTGCCAGCAGCAGGTCGACCCGGTCGCGGATGGCCCGCGTGGAGAAATTTCTTCCGATTGCTTCGGAGACCCTTTCGGCAATTGAAGTCCATCTCCTGGAATACTGGAATGGGTTAGTGGCGTACACTTCGCGTAGCACATAAATGTCATCGTCGATCGAGAAGCGAACGCGCGCGGGAGCCTTCTCTTCCGCCATTTTCTTCTGGCCTTGGATCGGCCTCGACTCGTTCGGCCATCCCGCTTCGGGTGTAGCCGAAACAATCCAATTCGTAGCGCTCTAATTTGGCGCTTGTTCTCGTAGTAGCATAGAAGTTGAGCTAGCTGGTACTTAGGAGACATACCTAAAACAGCGCATAAGCACAGGAGGAAGATAACAGAACACAGGAAGGGATGCTGACTCTTAACTTATGTATTGTGAAAGAAAGAGAAAGAGGAAGCTTCAGACATGAAGCCCACGTTGAAAGAAGACGACGAAGTGCTCCAGAACAGGTCACATATTTTTGTGCCTCTTGAGATATTTTGTATCGCATTTCATCTCAAACAGCAAGGGTCTATTGAAGCCTTCCAACTTGCTCCGCCGTCAAGGTAGAGCGCCGGGAGAACAGGCGGTATGAATGCTACTGTTCACGAAGCCGAAAACATTCTTCCGAATTCATGTGATGACCACCCTTACTCGTCCCAACCGAACCCGGAGCTTCTGGTAACTCCAACACCACTGGAGCCGTCATCACTCATCGCCCTCACACAGCCTGACCCAGTACAAAGCCAACCTGCTTCTTCAAACCAGGACATGGAGCTCGAGACCGACGAAGCGAGTGCAGAATATACTACAGTCACGTACAAGAAGCGGCGCCACTCCAGTGACAGTGTCGTCTTGAAAACCGACGTCCAGCCACCAGATCAACCCCGGGGCCTCACTGTGATATTCACCCCAATCAACCCACAAGAATCCCTGATGAAGTTGAACATGACAAAGGTGTCCGACCTTCTCGAACTGCACTGTCCAGAATGCATTCTCATGGTACGTCCTAACAAGCGTCTCAACCTTATTGCTGTGGATACGCGAAACTCCCTCGCCACTAAGACACTGCTTAAGCTTACTGCGCTTTGCGGGGTGGCCGTCAAGGCATACGAGCCAAGTCCTCGATTTGCAGCGGTTGGGGTGATTCGAGGCGTAGAGAAGGACGTCACTGACTCAGACATTCAAACACATCTATCTTCTGATCTACCAGTAGTTCATGCAAGAAGACTGAGGGACACTACAGTAGTCAAAATAACATTCGACTCGGTTTTCTTGCCCCGATATGTGCTCCTATCTCGAGTGCGATATCAGGTCTCGCCATTCGAAGAACGTCCTTTGCAATGCAAAAACTGCGGCCGTTATGGCCACAAGGGCGTGACCTGTGAAAAAGGCGAGACCTGTTCCCGATGCGGAGGAGGGCATAGCAGTTCAAAATGTGATGCCACAAACCCAAAATGCATCAATTGCGGAAAGCAACATGACGCACTCGACCCCACCTGTCCCATACGAATTGAACAACAAAAGAAAGCTGAGCTGCGTAAGAGAGGCTTCGCTACAGACACAGTTGCTCCCAAGGAAGCCATTGCCACAAAGAGGAAAGAACATCCCTCTACAGAGGTCTGCCCTGAAAATGTGCGCGTGAATGAAGAGATCGTGGAAACACCTCATCATGTACATGCCACATCCAAAAAATCCTATAAGGATATCTTAACAGCCGAGTCTCCAAAGAGCTCGCGTAAAGATATCGCGCCGGGTGGGGCAGAATCCATGACGATAGATGCTGACATCGCGCAAACGGAGCCGAGATCAGTAACCAGTAAGTACACTGACACTGATGGAAGTGGTCATGCTCGTGTGTCTCCACTCAAAGATGTGCCCCGCCATGAAACTCCCATACAAAACAACAAATCCCTTTGCGAATCAGCCGTAACGATGGCTTTCGATTTTGTGCGGAGCTTTCTAAGACAAGGCAACTACACATGGGCTCCTATAATACTCAGCCTAATTAATTACATTCAACCTTGCCTCCTGGCTTGGTTCAACTAAATGAACCATTCCGTGATATTCTAAATCAAACAACTGTCTTTCAATGGAATGCAAATGGTCTTCGCTCAAAAATTTCTGGCTTCAAACAACTTGTACGAACCCACTCTTTTCCACTATTAGCAATATCGGAGGCAGGAATAGAAGATGTTACCAAACTGAGACTTTCGGGATATTCATACAGCACATCAGCGCGGACAAACGGAGTTAGTCGAGCTTTAGTAGCTGTGCGAAATGATCTCGTTTCCAATGAACATCAAGTCCCCCCACATGAAACAAATGAATATGCATGCGTGACAGTACGAAACAAATCAAAAACATTCACGTTAATATCAGCATACATTCAGCCACAAGTTAAATTTGATATTGGACGTCTTGAGACTTTATTAGAGACTACACCCTCGCCCCATGTATTATGTGGCGATTTTAATGCTCACCATGAACTTTGGGGTGGCAGGTACACAGATACACGTGGCTCTGCCCTGCTGAGTATTATTGAAAAATTTAATCTCTGTCTCCTAAATGATGGCAGCGCAACTTTTCATAGAGGTAATAGTAGTAGTGCATTAGATTTAACTTTTGTATCAGCGGACCAATATCATAATTTTCGCTGGACCACTGACCTCGAGAGTAGAGGAAGCGACCACATGCCCCTCCTAATATTTTGTAAAGATTTTACTGAGTCTAAAAAGACTCATACTTTGATTTCCACAAACTGGGAAAAATTTTCTATACTTGTAAATGAGTCCATTACTGCTACTACCTTGGAAGAAGACCTAGGACCAATCATAAAGGACTGCCTGGCAAAGTCTACAATACGAACAAAAATGCCGATTAACAGAAATGAAATAGATGCAGAGTATGAGAGATTGCGTGCAATTAGGCGAAGAGCAGAAAGGAAAGCGAGGAGAACAAGAACTCTGGAAGATCGGCGAGCAGACAGGAGAGCGCAAAAAAAAGTAAGACGGTATTTGGATGCCCTCGCACGGAAATCATGGCGAGAACTGTGTCTGTCCTTAGACGCCAAAAATAGCTTAGCAAAAATGTGGCAGATAGTTCGCGGCATCCGGCGCCAAACACACCTCCAACGCTATCCTTTCAGGGCTATTGCTCTCAGAGAAGATTCAACCGAACTTGAAGTTGCCGAGTCATACTGCGAACTGATTTCAGACAGCAGAGCTCCGTATACAGTAAAGAAACCGACAACTCCTGCCTCATTCGACCGCAGACTAGATTTCCCTTTAACGCTGAGTGAACTCGACAGTGCTTTACAAAGTACAAAGAAAAAAGTCCTCCCCGGGTCCTGATGGAGTGACATATGCCGCTCTCAGTAGGTTAAAAGACAATCCACGACGTAGACTACTTGAAGCATTCAATTCATCATTTACAAATAGCTCCGTTCCCACGGAATGGAAAAGGGCTAAAATCATACCTATTCTAAAACCGGGGCATTCTCAATTTCATTTAGGATCATATAGGCCAATTGCTCTCACAAGCTGTATTGGAAAAGTTATGGAAAAGATGATTCTCACAAGGCTAAGCTGGTACCTTGAAAATAATCACATATACCCTGAGGCAATGTCCGGATTTCGATCCGGGCGGTCAGCAATAGACAATGTGATTGACCTCATTACCTGTGTGGAACACGGTATATCGGAGAGGAAGACAACAATAGCCATTTTTCTAGATATTCGTAAGGCCTTTGATTCTGTTGAACACGCTGCAATATTAACAGCCTTATCTGAACATGGAATTGGTGGTCGAATTTACTCGTGGATTGAAGATTACCTTAATAATCGGACTGTCTTCATGGACACAATGGAGGGGCGCACCTCTCCTCATACAGTTAATAGGGGTGTCCCGCAAGGTGGTGTCCTCAGCCCGACACTCTTCAACTTGTGTCTAATATCTCTTGTACGGAACCTCCCTGAGGGAGTAAAAATTACACTTTATGCTGATGACGTCTGCATATGGACCACCAATCAAAATCGCTTCATTTCTCAAAGAAAGCTTCAACATACACTTCGAATAATTAGCAACTTCCTAAATTCACGCGGACTCAGCCTCTCACCAGAAAAAACAATTGCAATGGCATTTACACGCATGTCAATGAAAAGATTTCCCTTACTTTTGGCAGGAAGAACAATTCCTTACGCTTCACAGCATAAGTTTTTGGGATTTATTATTGACCGAAACCTTACATGGACCCCTCATATTAAGAGGCTGAGGAAAAAGATAGACTCAGCAAGTCACGTCCTCCGCTGCCTGACTGGTAAATCTTGGGGTAAATCAACATACTCCATGCTCAGAGTACAAAACTCCCTCGTAAATGGCTTGTTGCGGTACTCGTTAGCAGTGCTAAATACATGCAAAAGCAACATGTCGAACCTTCAGGCAGGACATAATAAATCACTAAGGATATGTCTTGGATTGCCTCCAGATTCATCCACGTTAGCAACACTTGCCGAAGCCCGCCAACTTCCACTTAACATCATGCGCATTCAAGAAATTCTCCGCATTTACCTTAGATACAAAACTCAACATCATCAACATCACCTAATAAACGTACAACAAAGGCGTTCAGCCGTCTCCGAACATATCGCACAGCTACAGCGTAATATCCCGCAAGCTGCCGCTTACCCTGAGCCTCCCGATTGCCCACTCTGGATTTTACCTCCACCGAATGTTTCGCTGCATGTTGACGGCATTACAAACAAAACCACACAATGTAAAACTGTCCTGCTGCAATGTGCACTATCACATATACATTCTAGGTACAAAAACTTTATACACATATACACAGATGGATCAACAACTGATACTTCTTCATCTTCAGGAATTCATATCCCATCTCTGCACATCGTTGAGTCTTTCAGACTTTTACGGAAAGTATCATCCACTGCAGCCGAACTTCATGGCCTTAAAAAGTCACTCCAACACATCTCGGCTTCCAAACTCCAACAAAAATGGGTCGTACTTTCAGACTCGCAAGCTGCGCTGCAATGCTTAAAAAACCCTCTCTACAAAACAACAAATCAATCGTTAGTTTCTGAACTTTTATATCTCCATGCGACAGCGATAGGCAATGGGCAGCACATTGTATTTCAATGGATACCGGGACACTGCGGCCTCCCTGGAAATGAAGCAGCAGATGCTGCTGCCACACGCGGACACGATATGGAGTTTGGTGAAGATATACCTTTTACAAAAGCAGACTGTCGCCAACTTGTTAATACACTAGGTAAGGATCACTTTCTTCGGACTTGGACATCGCCTGAAAACAATCATGCTTACTCCCACCACATTGACCCCTGTTTACGAAACTTCCTTCCGAAAGGCCTTCCAAGGAAACTAGAAACGCTGTTACATCGGCTACGAATCAACGCGGCCTACACAAATAGCCGCAAGTTCAAATTTGGAATTATATCTAGCCCCAACTGCAGTACATGTAAAAAACCTGAAGATGTTAAACATATCATCTCCGAATGCCCGCTCTACAACACAGAGCGTGCAAATCTTCTCATGTCCCTACCAGGTATTCAGACCGCAAACATAAACATATCTCAAATACTAGGCCCCTGGCTGTCGCCAGGCGAACAACGCAAGGCTGTGAAAATGTTTTCCATCTTTTTGGAGAGTACAGGCTTGGTGGAGAGGCTTTAGTGTTAAATATCTGTTTTAAATATGTTCTTAATTTAATTGAAAAGGTACCAACCAATGCAAGACTACCATTCTCCGTCCGAACTTTCTTTGTGTTAGAACGTGACCACGTGTGTGACAAACTATTTGTGACCGTGACTGTGTTGGTGTCTGCGTTGGTGTCTGCGATTGTGGAGGACTCTTATACAGAGACAAATTAACACAGTTACCGCTAGCAACTCTGATACGCAATCTGTGTTATCACAATCGTGCCAAAGTGTTGTGAATTTTTTTCTCTTCTTTTCCCTTCCTCTCATATTCTTTTCTCCCCTTCCCCACACCCCAACAAAGTAGCCAGTCGAGGATACGCCTTGGCTTATCTCTTTGTTTTTCTCTCTTTAAACCTAATAAAAAAAAAAAAAAGCCCACGTTGTTGTTTTGCTTTCTCCTTTTTCTCATATTTTTTTTAGTAGTGACCTTATAATGTCAGTTTTCTCCTTTTCTACTGGAACTTAGTAATGTATCTGTTTTTATTCTTTCTTCTTTTTACCTTGTGGGTGCGCGTGGGCAACATACGTGGCATGTCTGAAGCTTCCTCTTTCTCTTTCTTTCACAATACATAAGTTGGGAGTCAGCGCTCTTTCCTGTGTTCTATTTTCTTCCTCCTGTGCTTGCGCGCTGTTTTAGGTATGGCTCGTTCTCGAATTTTTTGGGCGTTCGTGTGCGCTTTGACCATCTGCAGCCGAAGATTTAGGCCTTCAACTATGCCGAGACTGAGACGAACGCCAGCGCGCATACTCTGCGAGCAGTTGCACTATTTGTGATCTGAACTGGAGCGACTTTGAAGCCTTGAAATACTTGTTTTCAAGCTGCAGGTATCGTGCCACGAACGAAATCCACTCGGAGCCACATAGTAGCCATACGTTGCCATGTCAACGGTTACCGCGTCTCTTTAGGCTTAGGAACGGCCAGACTCAGGGACAATCTTTAAAATGGGGCGAGCCCACCGCTCATTCTTTGTGAATTGAGCGAGATAAAGCAAAGCGAAAGCCGGTTGCACCATTCATTGGCATTGAAATTGGCTAATTCTGCAGCGACCATGACGAATTTGCTCCGAAGCGAGCGGAAAGGGCGCCGCCATGTTTGCCGACGCAACCCGGCCCCAAGCAATTGGGGCCCAAGCGCCAACCCGAAGCCCCAAACGGAGTTTGGGTTCTGCGCAAGCGCAGTGGTGAGCCCCTATTTCTTTGGGGCTCCCAAGCTTTGGGGTCCCTATTCTAAAACTCTATTAATCTAATAAGGAATTGCATCGGATGCCACCTCGACATACAAAGCAGAAAGCAAGACGGACCGTCATCGCATCCGTGAAAGACTCGATGGTGGAAAATTTTACAAAGTGAGGGAGTCTTCGCCGAAAATAGGAGTGTTGGGCGTCCAATGTCCGCGCCTGGTCTCGCTACGGGCGGTCGCCCTCTGTCCGGAGGCCAGTGTTGTACACGTTCCTCAAAAAATGGAACGAAAGCTCGTTCCTCGTTCCTTCTGATTTTTGGAACGCGTTCCCGTTACAAGTTCCATCGGTGTAAAAGGAACTCGTTCCCGTTACAGTTAAAAAATGGAACGCATCGTTACATATACGTTACTTTTGTATTTTGCTGATTACCATATTTAGTTAGATCAAGCAAAGCTTTTTTTATCTATCCCATCAAATGGGTACATACAAATTTATATGCCGTGATGGAAGGGCACCAGAAGAAGAAAACAAGCGGAATCGAGGTGTTATTTGCTGATATATTGAAGTTTAAAAATCTCAGCTTTTAACCATATTCATATTTGTGATGAACGATTCAGACGAGCCAAATGTATTGCTACCCCACATGGCACGAGCGTTTTAGAACAATTTCACACGTTTCAATCTAACAAAGTCCCTTGTTAAAACTTAACAACAGTTGTTTCTCGATGTTGCTGTCCGCAAGACGAGCAAGTGAAGGAGAGGGTAGGGCTTTTGGAAGGTCAGTCTTGGAAACTACCAGTTCTTCTTCGTGAAGGTTGGATTCGTTGTTCAGTTTGAAGGCGAGGGACAAGGGGAGAAGGAATCAAGGTTAATTTTTGTGCATCTTTTAAGTGACCAATGTTCAGGATACAAGGGTGCGTTCGATGTCTGGTAGCCTGTGATTTTGTTGTAACTGTAGGTCTCTTTATGGAAGTTGAGAAATGTCTTTAGTCGGCCTTAGATTTCTGTGGGTATGAGGATTCGTGGAAAGGGGGGGGGGGGGCAAAGAAAGTAGCTGAGTTTGAAACGTCCCTCTTTCTGTGTCTTTTCTTGCGACTATAAGGTTTGCTTTTTGTACCGCAGTCTCGGGCACTCAAAAAATAATCAATGTCCACTAGCTATCCGGCACCCGACTGTCACCAAGCGAGGACCACACAAAATAAGCCCTAAGATAAGTAGCCAAAAAGTTAACAAGTTAAAAACAATATGTTCGTGAAGATATAGTTTTTATACTTTTAAAATTTCCCTGTTACAAATAAAATAAAAATTACCCCACTGAACGAAAAAAAGGAACGCCGTTACTCTTTCCGTTCCAGTAAAAATGTAACGAGTTCCCGTTCCAGTTCCACCGATGCAAAATGGAACGGCGGCGTTCCTTCGTTCCTCCTAAAAGGAACGCGTTCCAGGAACGCCGTTCCTTGGAACGTCGTTCCGTACAACACTGCCGGAGGCCTATTTCAGAACGTCCATCGTCTCCTCAAGATCCTAGTAGCCTCGACATATCCTTGACGCAGAGTGCAGGAAACGGTCACGTGATCCCCTCATCCTACGTCACGACGATAGGCCCGTCAGGTGGCGCCACACCATGTTCTCGGGGCTAATAGCTCCTACGGAGCAGAGTAGCGCAATCCTTTGATCCGCGTGTTTTGCCGACAACATGGCCGACAGAGCAGCTCGGCGCGAGTCACGTGGTACTCAGGGTTCCAGGAGGCGGCCCGCCCTATGGGAGAATACATGGAGATCGACGCAACACGGCTAATTAAAAAATAAACGGCGAGTTCACACTTTTCAAAACTAGTCTGTCGTGAAGTTGGTAAAGCACTAAACACTTTATCAAAGTTTTAATAATATCGGATGCGTGTGCAAATTTTGAGAAGGCAATTTCCAAGGCAATGGCGTTTGAAGCAGACGATTTTTGCACGCAGCGGAGATGGGCTCTTTGGGTTGGCCGGAGCGGGTCACGTGGACGCTGTGACGTCGCCGCGTCGTCTGCTGCATGATGCCGCTCGTGCAATTTTTAAAAACAAATTACGTCCTTACTTGGCACACAACTCAGCGCAAATGATTCTAAAATGTTCCTTTATTATGTCAAAAACTATTGTCGTTCCGTACATCTCCACAACATTGAAGAAACAACGATTTTCTCACGTTCCCCATGCATTTCTGACCGGAGTTGGAACCTCCGGGCGTTCGCCGCTAGTCGCCGAGAGACGGCGTTCTAGATTGCGCTACTCTGCTCCGAAGGAGCTATATAGTGCTCTAAGAAAATCGTTGTTTCTTCAATGTTGCGGAGATGTACGGAACGACAATAGTTTTTGACATTATAAAGGAACATTTTAGAATCATTTGCCCTGATTTGTGTGCCAAGTAAGGACGTAATTTGTTTTTAAAAATTGCACGAGCGGCATCATGCAGCAGACGACGCGACGACGTCACAGCCTCCGCGTGACCGCTCCGGCCAACCCAAGAGCCCATCTCCGCTGCGTGCAAAAATCGTCTGCTTCAAACGCCATTGCCTTGGAAATTGCCTTCTCAAAATTTGCACACGCATCCGATATTATTAAAACTTTGATAAAGTGTTTAGTGTTTTACCAACTTCACGACAGACTAGTTTTGAAAAGTGTGAACTCGCCGTTTATTTTTTACTTAGCCGTGTTGCGTCGATCTCCATGTATTCTCCCATAGGGCGGGCCGCCTCCTGGAACCCTGAGTACCACGTGACTCGCGCCGAGCTGCTCTGTCGGCCATGTTGTCGGCAAAACACGCGGATCAAAGGATTGCGCTACTCTGCTCCGTAGGAGCTCTATATAGTGCTCTAGTTCGTGAAGGCGTCGACGCTTTCGGCGAGATTGAAATAAATATCGTGCCCGTAGTCTTCGATGCTGTGCAAGGAGTTACGAGACGGAAGAAACATCAAAACCCAAACGTCTTGGGCTCCAGGTCGGGCCGCTGGGCCACTCTGGATCAGAGGCGACGTGCGTGCGCACGGCCTGGCGAGCGAGATCGTCGTGAACCGCTGAGGACGCCACCGCGCTTCGTCTCGCCATACCTTGCCAATCACGACCGGACCCCGAGGCCGAAAGGCTCCGGCGTTGCCAGGGACGGCACCGAGGTAGGAGCTGCTCGTTCTGCGCTACCATGCAGTGCTCGGAGCTCTCGGCGTCGTTCGTGTTTGCGCCGAAACCTCTAGGCACTCCCTTGGACACGCAAGTCGTATTTCGCAAGGCTTGGACGGGGCCGCCCTCTCCGAGCAGCTCAGTGATATTCCGCTCATTTAGTTTGTCAATAAAAGCTCGCGTTTCTTCTCGGGAGGAACTGCGGGCGATCACACGGAACCGCTCTCCGCCGCCGCCGACGAAGTTGGCCGCCGCCATGTTCTCAGCTGTTCACTCGCTCCTGCAGCGAGCGCCTTCCCATAATCCTCCCCGTTCCGAAATGCGATGCGACCTCCGTTTACATGGGCTGAATGAATGCGCACTCGCCATCTCGATCCACCTCTGTCTGGCGACTTGAATGCGATGCGCTTCTCTAGCGGATTATGCCGTTTACATGACCGCATCGAATGCGACAACTGGATTCGATGCGACTAAGTCGCACTCATGTAAACGCGGCTAGTGATTCTGCTCGAAACAACGGCGGAAGCTGAGCGTTTGTTCTCTTCACTACGACGGTTGAAAGCATGCATGAGAGCGTCCAATTCGAATGAGTGACTGCTCGGTCTTGCGCTTTTGAATGTTCACCGCGACATTGAAGTTCAAGCGGAGAACGTCCTGGGTATTTTTTGCCGTGAACGCAGGCGGCTGCATCGTGTAGGCGATTATAAATGAGATGATAAAGAGAGCCTGTAAATTGCTTTCTGAAATAACTAGTCACAGTTATCGTTTCATTTGCGTTAATTTCTAGCCTAAAGCACGTAATTCTGATCAGCACCCGTTGCTTACAGTGCAAATGTTTTTTACAATTCATTTAGTATTCCTTACATCACTGACACTGTTTTATATTATCAACATGTCTTCGATTTATTATGTTCACTTTGGTTTGATTTAACTATGTATTTCAGTGAGGATAGTTTGTTATACTTTGCCTTGAAATCGCCATCCTTCACCCCACAAATGTTTCGAAATATCCGCTCTCTATATACTGTGATCAAGTTCCGCATCCCATCGAATAAACATGAATGAAGCAATATTGCATATTTTATTAATTTGAGCACTTTTCAACCTACAAACATTTTTTTTCCCGAAAGCAGCGAGCAGACCCCGGTGGTGGTGGTGGTGGTAGTGGTGGTGGGGGGGGGGGGGGGGGGGTAGCTTTGGCATTTCGGGAGGGGTTTCGACCCCCAAACCCCCCTCTGCCTACGCCACTGCCACGGGCACTCCGAACGGCTCGGTCGTAACGCGCTGACGCTACAACGCTGACAACGCCACCAAGGGCAAGGCGGGGAATCTTTTCTTTCTGTTTTTGTTTGCGCCGGATATCCCATGACGCATCGCGCTCTCCGTTCGCTTCTCTTCGAGCGCTTGCTCGAGTGCACCGTTTGGAACGAAAAAATAGAGCCAGTCGTTCAAAATACAAACGTGCGATTATCATTTACGGTTATTATCCGTCATGCTTGACTCATTTCCGAACGAAATTTGAATATTTTAATTTTTGTTTCCATACCCCTTTCTACATACTATTCGGTGCAACCCAAATAACAAAGAAGACCAAATTCACGCGCGTTCTCTAATAAGTTATATTAGAATACACAGGAGCACCGCAAGAGGAGACTGGTTGCTGTCTGCTTCAATTTGCCTCCCAGAAGTCGTAATAGGCCGTATAACCTCTAAAGGCCTGTCCAAACAGGCTACTACAAACCACACGACTCCTTCAAAGTCGTCAAAATTGAACCGTCCGGCAGTCGTCGGTCGAATGTCTGTTTGGACACCGGCCAAGCCAAATTCACGACTTACCTCCTCGCCACCTCCACTTGTCGTTGACGTCGGTGCTCGTCAGACTTGACGTCACACGCCACCTGCCAATGGTATGCCTGATGCCTGTCTATCTCCCGCGGCTCACGAAGTCGCCGACCTTGCTACCGCCGTCACCTCGGCAGGAAGGCCAAAGAGTCCGTCCGGCTTCGGGTGGATTTGAGAGATCCCTGCGTCGAAGCGCGCGCGTTTCGGCCGCCTCGGTTCAGCTTTTTTTCGTCAAAATCCACGCTCGTAGCTCGAAAAAATTAATAAAGTGCAATGCGCAAAAGGGAGACTTTTAGTTGTATGCAGAAACACTGAGAACTTAAGAATATAACATTTATTTTATTAAATTTCAAACCAACCACGTTTGTTTGTCTATACGAGGTATACGTTAGGAACAAGAGCCGCGGGAATCCGATCCAATCCACAGAACTGCTGGACGATGACACGACCTTGGACACGACGCGGGCTCGCCTGGCTTGCCCCCTCACACTCGAGTCTTCCCTTTCCCATTTTCGGGACCTCCAAAGCGGCGGAGGCCTTGAGCGATTGACCGACAGCCAAGAGAGCGTGTGAGTGGCTCTCCGGACCCACGTGATGAGCAGAGCAAGGCCCCCGTGGAGGAAGCGAGGGGAGATTTGACGGGGAAGTCTCCTCCCGGCAGATTTGACAGAGGGAAGTTTCCCCGACGGCCGGAAGCGCAGCGCAGCAACGATTTGCAGGAATCGTGAGTGTTGTAGTATCCTGTTTGGACACCCCTTAACGCACATTGTAATAACTCTATGGGCGATACGATAAGCGAATGCTAGGGGATTTGCTATCTGCTCAGCGTCAACCGGGGGTCACGTGACACTCCACTGAGGTCACCCCTCTACCTCACGCGACCGTGTTGGTGAGGGCAATGCGACCTTTCCTTTCTTTGCGTTTTGTCGGTTGGCGTTATTTGGGTTCGTCCATCGTCAAGCTGATCGCTCCGCGAGCGGGTAGTTCTCGGCCGCCGCGAAGCGGCGTTTACGGATGGGCCAAGTGGGTTATCATTTTTGTAATGAGATGCCGCGAAGCGGCGTGAACGTATAGGCCGGGGGGTCAACACGCGCCCCCGTTATAGCCGACAAAACGCGAAGAAAAAGAAAGACGCGACCTCCACCAACAGAAATGCGTGATGCAGAGGAAAGATGTCACAGGACAGGGCTGTGACATCTGCGCCAATAGCGCCAATTGCGCCATTTTGATACAAACCCAATTTTCTGCGCCTAGTTGCGCCAAAAACGAGAAATCGGTCGAAATTGCGCCACACTGCGCCAAAGTAACTCAAAAACAAAAACGTTTGCGGCGCTGCTAGATTTAGCGGGAAACGAGAGCTTGGTTGGCAACATTCAATCTCGTCGTAGTAAAGTACACGGCGCGGGTACATGGTGGCGCAAGCAACCGCCGGATTCGAAGATTTCACCTGTAGAACCCTTCTATACCTATGATACATGGTCTTTTCCGGGTCGGGCTTTTCGGAGGCGCTATGGGGTACAGTGGGTGTATCACTGGGTCGCGTGTTAACACCCCCCCCCCCCCCCCGGCCTGCGTTCACGCTGCTTCGCGGCGACAGTCTGCGGATGACTCATTAAAAATATTAACTCACCTAGCCCACCTGTATGTGCCGCTTTGCGGCTCACGGCCGGCGGCCCGAACCCCGCTGTCCCCCATTACACCTCCGAAAAGCCAACCTCGTCTTTTCCCCATTTTCCTACTTCACGCGGTCTCGTCGCTGGCCGCGTGAGGTACGACGCACAGGCTATCAAGATGAGCAAACCTAAGTATTTCTTTCGTTTTGAGAGTAAATATTTTCTTAAAAGTGCTATTGAGCGCCTCCATTGTGTAATTGTTCATTCGTGCCCGTAATCTCGTCAAAATGGACGGCGCCGTCGCCGTGACTACTTTCGGTTATCACACACGTGCTTCCAGAGTGTGACCAATTGAATGAATCGGCCACACACCCGTATTTAGCGTGCATGTGGTGCTCATAGCTTTTCTACCAATTCACTCTTTACCTTTTGACTCACTTTTGTGGGGTGTTGTTTTCTATTTGCACCTGCATTCTACGAGCGTCCGTTCGATGTCTGGTTGCAGTAAACCGTGCTTCTCTGTCCATGCTCCTGAATCACCGCTTTAAAAAAGTTTTGCACTACTTTTGACACCAGTACTTGTGCCCGCCAACTTTGCAGCAAGCCTGAATGTGTTTCCTGTCCCTATCTATGCGCATGAAACTCGCGTTTGCTTTTTCCGTTTTTTTATATTTTAATTTGGTGCGTATCGGCGCTGATGACTTATTAGAACCAGGGTGAACAAAAATAACGATTTAAAAAGAAGAATCAGATTTATGTGATTTATATAAAATTTTTTTCAGTGTTGGAGGTAACGTGTTACATTTTTCGCTAACGCAGTAACGTACTCGTTAGTATTCTGAGTGACTAACGAGTAAATTATTTTCGTTACTTTTTTACGGTATCGGCTATCAAATTACGTTACTCGTTACTCGTTACTTTTGACCAAAACTGGTGAAATACATTAGGTATTTGGGAAAAGATCACGACGCCTGATCTAACGTTTAGAATAGCAATCTTGTGCATAAAACTGGTGCCGTTAGGGGAACTAAATTTAGGTCACTAAGCTCAATGGAGGATCTAGCGTCTCTGCTCGAGGGGCAACTACTTGCGCTCGAGCACGCAATGCCCAGGCAATGACGTATCTTGCAGCTAAGACTTCTGAGGCCGGATTCTCAAAGCGAACTTACGACGAAAAACGTGCGTACGACATATTTGAGAGAAAATCCGTATTCTCGAAACGAAATTGTCGTAACTTTTGCGCAGGTTACGACAAAATCCTACGACAGCTCCGAAGCTGTCTTATACCCTAGTTACACGGGCGCTCTCAACTGCCATTGAGTCAACGACAGTTGACTCAATCGCGATCGGCCGGAGTTACACGGCGGCGCCAACTGTCATCGAGCCGCTAATGACAGTTGAGTTCAACTGAGCTCCCCTACCTCAGTTCAACTTGAACGGACTTCCCCATTGGAAGTAAAATGGCGCTTGTCCGCGGGACCGCTACTGCCGATCATCGTTTGCGAGGCACTTACTGTTTCGGAACGCAAGGGGAGGCGTCTAGAAAGAATCGTAGCAGCAAAATATCCGGGAAGGAATAGGTTTAGGCGCCCGAGCTGCCGCTAAAACGATCCCGGCGAGCCGGCAAGCCACTAAACAAGCGACGATGGCGGCGGGACCGGCTGTATGAATGGACAAATAGTAACGGGTGCACCCATCGTAGCGGTTGGTAATTTGCGCCACCTATCCTAAAATATGCGCAACCTAGCCCTGATTCTGCTTTGGTCGCCGTGTAAACGCCGCTAAAAAGCAACAAGGTATAGAACATATTGCACGATATGCTTATAATAAATAAAAGGTGTGTCTCCGAGTAAATAACTTTAACAATTATACTGATCACGTGGTACAAGAACTAGTTTCGTTTTAGCTTCAACTGGGTTCTAAAGAGCCGTGTAGCACCATCTCAGTTCAGTTCAGTTCAATCACAGTTGGCGCCGATAACTGTGATTGAACTCAACTACAGTTCAAAGCGCCCGTGTAACAAGGGTATTACGCACTTTTTACGATCAAATCAACATGGCCGACAGCATCGCACAGTTACTTGGTCGCGACGACCAAAGGGCATTTATTTTTCTACATGCTCTTCTCGCGCGTCCCGACTTCAAGCAGCAAGAAAAAAAGAAGAAGTCCTTGAAACCGACCACGACGAACGTCAACGCTGGATCTACAGACACCCGGGAAAAGCAACAAAGGCAACGATCCCACCGACCAAGCGAGCTCGACAGAATAGGCCTAGCAGGCACTCCGACCGCTCCGACGGTCCTTGGCTAAGACCGTCTGCCTACGACCGGCTGGATTGCTGGAATGTGTCGCGAAGTTTTGCTCGCGCGAGTGTTTAGTCTAGCTTCACTTTATGTTTTTGCCTTCTCCGAGAGTTCTTTCCGTCTCGACGGGACGGCTGTTGGATCCCACCGGAGTCGGGGGCCCCAAATGGGGGCGAACGTGAACGCTGTAACGCTACACTTAGTTTTTAGAACCCCGCGTTGGAAATGTTTTTGTCTTGTGCATGTCTGCTTTTGGGATCTCTACTTCGGAGGTGGTTTTGCTCTTTGTATGTGTAACTTTTTTGTCTACGTACGAATATGCTTTCTATTGTTTATGACTGCTCTTGTGAGCTTCGTTTGGAATGTGTTCTTTCTTGTGTATGCGCTTGTTTTTGGAATGTTCGTATTTGCTTAGGCTCCGAGCCTTTTGATTGGTGCTAAGAAAACCCCTCTTGATTGGTCCTTCCAAAACTTTCTGATTGGTGTACTGGAGGACCCCAGAATGCTGCTGAACCCAATATAAGCGGCCACCGAGGGGCCGTAAGGACTTGGCTCCCGGATACCAAGCCCTGGACATCTCCCTGCCTCTGGAGGCCAACCTGTACGTCCGACCCACTTTGGCTGTGGAGTCTTCCGCCCGCTAGCTCGCAAACTTGGGACCCCTTACGGCTGTGGAGGAGTTCGGCTCGCCCGCCTTTGTGTGGATCCTTGTTTGTCGAGTTTGGCTGTGGTCGGGGCACCCGCTGAAGGTGTGGTCTGGGAGGACGGCAGGGGAAGTCGCCAGAGGTTGGGAGTATTCCCCCAACATTTATTGACGAATTGGCCATATCAGTTGTAAAAGATTTTATCATCTATCGCTTAAATAAACAGTTGTTTGTTAACATCAGTATCGTTCATTAACGGAGAAGAAGAGGAGTCACATTTTTCTTCGTTACAATATGCCCGCGCCACCCTTGTGGACCCTTCCCGTATGAATAGTTTGACCGCTGAACTAAATTTCAGAGGTCAATCTCTTCTCCATGTCATCTTGTTTTCCGAGGCAGCGGTGGCGAACGCTGTCGTCGGAAAGGGGCTCTCATCGATTCTATATCTTTGTTTTGTGTGATATAGAGCTCAAATAAACGCCGTGTGGAGTACCTTCGTAACACGGTATGTACACTTTGTTATTAGTATGCCATTTCTATTCTGACACGACGCCACGTCACTGTCGAGCTACGCGATGACGGTCCACAAGGCGCGGTCTAATAGAGGTAATCCAGCACTTCGATCAAACGTGCGCGTCCGTTCCCAGTGTGAACAGGTATTTGCGCGACCCTTGCCGACACTCTCGTGGTTCAAACGTATCTTTTTTAACGTCGGCTCGCTCCTGCATTTCCGAGGCCGCGAAAAACGCCGTGGCGGTTTGTCTCTCTACGTCGCTTTGCAAACGACTGGCACGGGGCTTTTACCAACGATGACAGCTGTGTTGACTTCGTAGCGTTCGAGTTCGTAGCAGTCAACGAAGCGTTTAAATCGTGTTAGCGTCGATTTATCACTGCACGGACACGAACCCCAGACAAGTGGTGGTGGAAAGGCCATCCGTGTTTATGAGAAACAGCTTGAACACTAAACATTTGCACATAGACAGGACAGGACATACACCGAGCTGACTATCAACGAGTAGTTAGCCTGTGTTTGTTATTAAAAATCCACGTGCTCCGAACTATGCCGTACTCTCCGATTGGTTGTTCGTGTTGCCGAAGACGCCGTCGCCATAGCAACAGCACTGGAAGTCGTCGTTTTTTTCTAGGAGGTCGTAACTTTCCTCCTCTCACTTAAGAACGCGTTTGTGAATACCGTTTTCGCCTCATCTTACGATGATCGTAACTTTACGAACTTCGTAGCTAAGTTGTCGTAGGTAAGAGGTTTTTTATGAATCTGGCCTCAGAACCTTCGATTTCCTAAAACGGTGGGTTTTCCACTTATCAGTCGATCTACTCACCCATCCATCTCATAATCCTGCACAAGCTTATCGCTGCACGGAACCAACATCCGTCACAGTAAACTTAAAAAAAAAAAACTCTCTTCTCGAAGGCGAAAAAAACCTTCGGCTACCAGCTATTTCCGTTCACCCTCCCTTTTTTTTTTCATAGTGTTACTATTCACAAGGCTTGAACAAACTAGGGAGCCTTCGTGCACATGAAGGCACTCTAGAACAAACGACTGCGTTACAGCCCCCTCCCCTCCCTCCTCTTCCCCCTCTGCTTTGTGCAGCAGAGATGGACAGTGTGGGGGGGGGGGGAGAGAGAGAGAGAGAGAGAGACATTCGTTTACAACAGTGGCGAAGCGATTTGCTTGTTTCTCAAGTTACAAAAAATAAAATAAAAGAAACACTCTTTGTGGAATTTTTTACCCCCGCTCTCCCCCTCACTGCCTGAAAGTTCCTGACCCACTTTTGTGCACAGAATAATCTTTCGCTTGATTAGCCTTTATTCCCTATGGTCATAATAAAAAAAAAAGTTTTAAATCTAAAAAGAAAACTTAAAACACGAAACCTTTTTTTTTTATAACTAAGAGTTACTGCTGGTAAGAGGAAGCATGTGATTATAACCAATGTGCTGGTAACCGGTGTCCTGTTCCACATAGTGAAGTAGATCAGTCTCTGGTAATAGTATGAACCGGAGTGTTACTAAAACCGGCGTAAAGATGAGGGGTGTTGGTTGGCTGGTTGTGTTCCAGCAGTCCCCGTTCGCATGCTGTAGTTAATAAAAGGCAATTGACTACCATCTCCGACTCATTCTGTCTGTGAGATGGAAATGAATAACGAAATTCCGTCGCCATGGCCATGACTGAATGAAATGTATCAACTAAAGGAGACGGAATCAGATAATTTAGTTTCAATGCCTACTCTGCATGCCGAATATTAAGCTGCTTCGCGCATCAAAACACTATGAAACCACTCTGTAAATGTCTATCTTTATCGAAGCTTGTTCAGGAGGCTTATCATACATCTCTGCCAAACATATGTACTCGAACACAAAAGTAACGTAAAAGTAACGTTGGTTATTTTTGAAAAGTAACGGTAACGGTGTATCGTTACGTTTGTAAAAAAGTAACGTAGCTCAATAACGCGTTACTTTTTTACCAAACTAACGAGTAACGCTACTCTGTTACTTTTTTTCGGTAACGGGCACAAGACTGGATTTTTTATGATTTAGATTGCTAATAAGCTGCTCTAACGTTTATGCTCCTATTCTGCTCCAAACTATAGACTTTTGTGCTTCGAAGTTGTTCCAAAATGCATAAACTGCTGCTCCAAAACGAGAATTTCGTTCGCCTAAGCTGCTCCAAAATCCAGATTTTTCTGCTCCAAAAATTGCTCCAAAACCGGTTTCGCCTCTTTCACCCCTGACAGGAGCATCATGTGAGCCCCGGTTGATGCTGTGCAAGGAGCTATTCCCAGAGCGCAGTGGTGCCTAGAACGCGACTCCGACTGGTGTGCTTACCGCGCCCAAAAAAGTGGTCCCTCTATCTCCGCCTCATGACGTCATACAAGTGTCATGCTGTCGCCCGTTGCAATCCTGGCGGGGTCCCAACACCTGCGGTGCATGTCGTACACGCCAGGCACGTAGCCAGGGGGGGGTGGCATGCCCCCCCCCCTGAAATCTTTCATTTTGCTGGGGCCTCCTCTCCCCCCTCCCCCTCATACAGCATTTTGTCATAAGCGCCCCCCCCCCCCCCCCCCGAAACAAAATCCTGGCTACGTGCCTGGTAGACGCCTGTTCTGCTGCGAATCGCTCTCCAGTGTGGCAGTCCACGGAAGCTTCGCCAGTCCGAAGTTGGGACGCCGGGACGACGGCGACACTCCCGTTCGCTTGTGCTACACTCAGCTTCTATTTTCTCGTTTGCATTTCTGCGGCCAACCGCCAGGATCGCGACATATACAACAGCTTGACACTCCGGCTTGTGTGACGTCATTTGTTGCCACTTCGAGCTAATGCGGTTTTGGGAAGCGAGCGTATCAGGCGTTGCACGCGCGAACGCTGAAGAATAGCACTGGAATGAGAAAGCCGTACAAGCCCTCGCTCCCACGAACACCTGCTGGGTCCCAGCGGGTGTTCATTTCTCCGTTCGCATGAGATTGCGCGGGCTTATCCAAACTTCTTTTGGTGCGCCGATCGTATCGAAAGCCAGCCGCGACAGGGAGCGGACGAAGCAGATCGCAGGCACGGAGCGGACATAGGCTAAGCCTCAATGGGTGAGAGCGTCCCGGTGCGCGAGGCAGTCTGGGAGTGAGTAATTTTTCCATCGTAGTTGGGCATGACGTCATGTTGTGTCCTGGAGTATTTGAACGTCCTTGTCACGTCTACCACACAAAATCTTTTTCGCGGTGGCTAGCGTTACGTCCGGACGGAGCACTGGAAACGC
This sequence comes from Ixodes ricinus, assembly GCA_037355805.1. Lineage (NCBI taxonomy): Eukaryota > Metazoa > Arthropoda > Arachnida > Ixodida > Ixodidae > Ixodes > Ixodes ricinus. Next base: position 53,184 of record JAZHYW010010348.1, read on the forward strand.
GTATACCTAACCCCTCCCCCCCCCCCCGCCCTCCTCTCTCTCCCCCGTGAACCTAGGGAAGGCGGAGATTTGGACGTAACTTGGGTTACGTCGGACGTAACGCTAGACACATCGAACCTTTTTCTCACATCCTCTTCTACGTTCCGCTCTCTTTCTTTCTTCTCTCTCACTTTCTTTTCTTTCTCTCCCTCTTTTTTCCTTTTTATCTCGTTTACTCCTCTCCCGAAGGAAGTGGGTTTCTAAGGTACTCTCCGCAGAAAGGGGAGCACCTCCTTTCTAGACGGTGCTTTCTTGCTATTAGGCTGCTTCTTTGTGCCTTGAAAGAAACCCGATGATTGATAGGCATCTTCGAAACGAGCCTGACGTTGGACTTGCTCACTTGACGAGACGGGTGCATCCATCCATTGCGTCACTGATAACGGCAAGGGAAATTCGTCGCTGCCGACCTTGAAGCTCCGTGTGATGTCTCGCAGATTGGGAGAGCTTGCGACTGCAATAAGGTTGGCAGGTGATATTCGATGACACAAGAGGATGATAGTGAGGCGATAAGCAGCCAGCAAGAGTGCCGCCGCCCGTTTCTTTCGCAGTGCGTGTTTCGCACAATATTTGCCGTTTTGAAAAGAACCAACCAACGACTGCGAAGAAAGTGAGTAAAGCTTGAAATCTGTCTTCGCTCGCATGTATTTATTGCCCAGGTCCGGCTTTTCACTATTTATGAAGGAAAGGAATTATAACCTCCTTTCGCAAAATACAAACCCCTCCCCCACCGAAAAAAAAAAAGAAAACGCGAACGAAGGAACGACGGTTTATCGCCCCCGTCGCACCACTCATGGTCGCCGGGGGCAGATCCCCCGTGGCCCGTGGTTGTCTTCGGCGTACTTGTATGTAATCCGTAACAAGTGATGAAATTACTTGTAAATACTTACATTCATCGGTAATTTTGTAAAGAAATGATTACATATTTGGAGGTAATTTTAAATTCATTTCCTTGCTTATATACGTAACGGCTTCATTGTAAATCGTTAAAGGTTCTTTCGTTCTAAATTCATCCGCTCTTTTTGCTGGCGACAACATTGCACCAGGCGGAAAGTGGATATAAATTAACGAGTACAAAATTATGTGCCCGAAATACATAAGCGGACAATCCATCCATAGATACATCCTGTAGCGCATTAACCACTAATAGTAGCGTACGTTTTATGCCCTCTACTCAGAACACAGTCATCTCTGAAGGTGCCTAACTATATCGCACTCCAAGTCAACTATAAAGGCCCATACTACGCACATTCGCGTTTGAACGCGTTTGGAGAGCCGTCCTTGCGGCAAGGAGCGCTTCTGTGCGGTACCATCGCAGTGTGCCCCAAGGGAATACACTCTAAGAAATAGGCTGTGTACAGGGGAACACCCCTTGTCCCGTATGCAACACCCCAAAACAACAATTCGACATGCAGTCCACAGAGGCCGAACTGACGATACTAACTTTCAATACCGGCTTGATAGTCGACCGATGCAACTTATTAAAATACCTAATATGCGCATTTGCGGCTACTGTGAATGCAATAAAGGTTTCCTTGGCCCTGCTACAAAACTTCAGTGTTTTCTTTTTCTAGTCTTTGATGCGCACATTAGATATTTAGTAGGTTATATCCAACAGCTTTCAAGCCGCTCGAAAAAGTTGGTATCGCCAGCTTGACGTCAGTGGACTGATCGTCCAAATGCAGTTTTGGGGTGTTACATATGGGACAAGAGATGTAACCCCATACACCCCCTATTTCTAAGAGTGTAGAGCAGTAGTAGTAGTAAGCGTTGTAGGTGAAGTGAGGGGGAAAGTGGGAACCAATCCTGTACACGTGCTGGGTGCATTTGTCACTGGCTCAAGGGAATAGAGACTGTCTCCACTTTGGAAGAGGTAGTAACGGGAGCGCGTTTCGGTAGACCAATCAGAAGCTGCGAAAAGAAAAGGAGGGTCACGTGCTCGCTCGCGCCACTCGACGATGGGTATCCGGTTCTCCGTTCGCGGAACCTGCCTTATCGTTGGGGGTAAAGAACGCGCGAGCGAGCTTTTCAAAGGCTGCGATGGTTCAAGCCGGACAGAAGGTCGGGGAATCTAGCGGGATTGTCGCTGTCGCCGAGCGCCGCCATGTTGCCGTGAATTTCGCTGACTATTTATTGGTGAGCCGCTAGCGACGATGCCGTGTTCTATTAGGGAGTTTTCGTAGACCGCGTTTCCCTCCGCTAAGCCCTCCGCAACGAAGCAGCCGCTACTGCGCAGGCGCGCCGATGGCCTTGACTGTAGAGTTCCGGCTAGCGTAACTGGCTGCGGAGAGCGTTGCGGGACAGCGGAAACGATCCACGAAAACTCCCTATTGGTTGTTTGACTACGGTTGACTCCGTGCCAACGCAACTGTGTGTAATAGAAGCTTGGCGCAAGCGCTCTTCGCAATCCTACGCGTCCGCTTGCGGCTACGGAACGCACCGCGCTCAAACGCGAATGTGTAGAGCCCTGCCTATCCACGGATTACCCGCGGATATCCGCAGTAAACTGACGGATGCGGATAAAAATGAATCATATTTGGCGGGTTGCGGATCGGATGCGGATATCCGCGGGTTTGGATCTACATTTTTGCCGAGGCGGTCCAAGAACGTGCGTGGCCGCACTGCACAGTGTAGAGTGAACAAATGAGTGATACAAGGAAGGTGCATCATCGAATGTATTGCGGGAGCAAACTACTGCTTTAGATGAAAGCTGGCAATCGGGGAGAAAATTGCTCTTTACGTCAAGAAAGATTTGATTCTCGCCGAAGATCGCTTTCGAAGGTTCTATCTCGCCCAAAACGCCGTCCCTAGAAGAATGCAGGAGCATCAGTCGCCCCGGGAAAGCGTGTTCTTGTCTGGCAGAGAAAGAGCGGAAAGCGTTCTTTGGGCAAAGAAAACCCAAAACATACAAGCCACAAGAAAGTAGAAGCCGGCAAGTGGCTTCTTCGTCTCATCGGTGAGATGGAATTCGATCCTCTGGAGAGGTGGAGCCTGCAGCACGAATGTCCGCGACTCGTTCTATTGTTACGCAGTTCGTGCATGCCACCCCGTCATCAAGTGCACCACCGAAGAGAGACTTCGCATTAGCGGGTATTAATTGAAGAAAGGTGAACCAGTCTAAATCCGTCCATGTTGACGATATTCACTTTGTTCTATACAAAGCAACCTGGACAAGTGAAACGTTGCGCGTGTGTGCGATTTCTTTTTCTCGACAGTTGACACTGAGTTGTTTTTTAGTATATGATTCCAAGGTGGCAGTTTGAGGGTTCGTGTTTAAAACTGAAACGGAGAGGAGGTGTTGCCATTATTGTGTATTTTGATATTTTCCCAGTGGTGTACTCGCGGCTTACCGCATATGCACGAGCACTTTGCAGCGGTGGGTGAGTTAATTTCCTCTCACGCTTCTTTATTGTTTGGTCTAAATAAAATGACACAATGTCATAGTCTCTCCTTTGTTAATGTTCATGTTAATAAGGTATACGTCAGCTTGAAGTGGGTTTTAACTTTTACGAGGCAAAACGGAAAATACATATTAAAATTTCCTTCCTTTTGAGAGCATCTTCTGGACAGAGTGTCAGTGTCACGGGCTCCTGAAACAATAAGAAGATGCTTTGAACATCGCCACACCTAGTATTGCTCAAGCTGTCTATAGGGTCCCCAACTTTGGAATGGTGATCGCAGCGTGATGATAATGTCTGAGTAGTGTCTACGCTAAGTTTTCACTTGAGAGCTGAATTCACATCGCTCTTTTTCCGAAATCAGATACAGACGGAAAACAATAAATGTGACAGCCAAGTTGTGGGTCATTAAGGTATTAAAAAATGGGATGCCTGATGTGTAGGAATAATCCACTAACCGCGTCTTACTTTAAAATTGATCTTTTTTTTATCACCGAAATTTTAAACCTAGCCGGAATATTTCAGTTCAGTTCCTTCCATCGTAAAATGAAACTACTAGAAATTGTAAAGATGCGAGGAATTTTTAGATATCAGAATGAAAGCACCGCTCTTCCTATCGTTAGTAACACACTTCTCGCGGAGAATGACATTCATTAGTGGCCCAGGGCATCGCCTATTATACTTTTACGGTTCTTGCTTCGTAATTTATTTCTGATACTTAACGGCTAATGTCACAACCTTATTGCTGGGGACTTGCCACTTCCCGAGTTTTTTAACCTATTACCGACGATAGTAATGTAATGTTCCATGGGCTTAGAAGTAATGCTGTAATGCATGGGGATAAAGAAGACATATTGTAAGTAACGTCCATAGGGATTAGAAAGAGATATTTGGGTAGAATTTTACTAACTGCAATTTTACTGTGGTCCCTGAGAAGATGAAAACGGCAGCGTGTTTTTTTCCGACATCCAGCGCTCACTAGCTGCCTTCCGCCGTGCTTTGGCCAGAGCCGTATATGGGGAGAGTTTGGTCAGTCTATGATCTCGCCGCCGTGACGCTCTCCTCCCGAGCGAGCCAATCAGCACGCGGCGCAGAGCGAGAGGCATGAGCGCATGCGCGTGAACTCCCGGCTGCTCCCAGCTGAGTGGGGAGGGCCGCCATCTTCGATCATTCTCCCGGCAGAATGCATTGGATCGCCATCTAAATCTCGATTATTTCCTTTTATATCGCTGGCTCTGGCAAGAAAAGGATATACTATTATTCCTCGGTGGGTTATAAAGCTAATAAATGAAGTTTTCTCGACGTATGGCCACAAACTTTTATTCAGGCGAAAAAGAAGTCGGCCCGTAGCAGACGACGCGTAGCCTCAGCAGTGCTCTTCTCCGACAGCGTTGCGTCAAAACGGCGGTCGTCTCCTCTCTGCTCCCTTCTTTCTCTCTCGCTCCTTCGGCGCTCTCCTCCCTTTCGTTTACTTTTCTCCTCTCCGGCGCCTTCGTCGCCACACCCACTGGCCAAACTCTCCCAATATACGGCTCTGGCTTTGGCTTCCTTCGAGCGCACCCTCGTGGCGACGCCGAAGCATCGTCGAAGGTAGAAAGTTCGCGCTGGGGTGGCGGAAAAACCGAAGAACCTTCCTGCCGTCTTCAACCTGTCAGTGAAAACGATCCCTAAGATTGACAAAATACGTGTCAAGCTGAGTGCTCATAAAATTTGAGACGTTGTGATCTTCTTTTGACTGTTCCTTTCAAGTTTGCGATTTTCGGTTTCCTTAGCCCAGTAACGCAATTTTTACATCATGGAAACTGTTACCAGCTTGCCTACGATTTCACGGCGTCTTCCTAGTTTACATCGGAAATAATGTAGCGAAGTCACATGCTTGTTTACTGCTTTTTTTATTTTTTGCAAAACAAAATCCCAGAGTTTGTAAAAAAAAATATTGTAAGATCAGCCGTCACGATAATTTGCCAAATAATACATTCACATAACAAAGAGATACAGTTGAACACTTTCATGTAAAATAAACCTTTGGTTGTCCAACCATTTTTCCGGAAGGTCACGATCGATAGTAACTGCTACCAGAAAAACCATCAAAAAACATTGTTTTGAGAACTGTTCTACCTGAGCGTCAAAGATAATCTATCCTCGTTTTTTGAAATTTCTTTAATTAAAACCTTGATTATTAACACAGTCATGTTAATCAACTGAAAACATAATTTATGACGGTGGCAGGAAAGAAGGCATTTAAAAGCTGCTTTTGTCGTTATATGCCGTGCACTAAATCTATATTGAAAAGGAGACATTTCATGTATTATTTGTACAATACACATGTCAGAAAATATCTACATTTAATCAGGCTTACATAGGCCCTTTCGTGATGTTATATATTCTCATATATTTATTGGTGGATTTAATATGTATATATATATATATATATATATATATATATATATATATATATATATATGTATATATATTTTTTTTTTCACTTGGGGTGTACGTGTGTATTCTGAAATTGCACTTTTTAGTTATGGGCTTTTCCCCCAAAACAGTTCACGATTTATTGTATTTAAAACTATTTTATACCTCTACCCATCCCCCTGCAAATGTATATAAATTAGCCACGTGATAATATGAGTAAAAATAAAATCTACACAGCAAGGACAGGTAGTAAACTGAGCGACACTATTAGCGCGAACAGGGCACCGGCGTATGCTCACATTTTACTCGAAAAACGTGTTGGTCGTAAACATATTTTGCCACTTAGATTAATGTCTCGAACGAGTACTTCCCACAACACTTGTAGTATTGAAAGCAGCCTGTCAAATCTAAAACAAGAAAACGAAAAAACAACGAACGAAAACCGTTTGGTCGAATTAACAGTGCTATCAGTGTACGAGTAGTCTGCAGAATTATTCCGCGCAGCTGTTTCCAGATCAATGGCTTGAAACTGACGTCACCGGTGAACCTGAAACCACATCTGAAATCCACGCGCCATCACGCCGTACAAGTAATGCCCGCTACATCAAAGTATATATTCTAATAAATCTCCCGATGCATCGATAGCAATGAGACATTTTAATATCGCACCAAATGATTCTGTTTCAAGTCGGTAATTATTGATTTTCGTTTCTTTTCTGGAGCGAATTTTTCTTGAGCTAAATTTTTTACAACATCAATAGCCTTCTTTTAATCAACTTCGGGTAAGCTAACGTGACCCAGTTTCCTAAAATACATATGCAGAGGAAAAATAATTTAAACAGCCTGAATGAAAGGGATGTCATAAAATGGATTTACAACGAAAACACAAAATTTGGGAGTAGAAGACCGTTTTACTGAAAGAGGGCGAGAGAGAAAAGGGAAAGGGCTACCGGCGCTTTCCTCCTTTCTGATTGTGTAGAAAGAGTGAAAGTCCCGGATGAGAGGCTTGGCAGGTGTTGGGTGTCTGCTGTGCCTCAACTTCGTTCGCGCTTTCTTTTCTGTATTAGACTCGCAAACTTAATTAGAGCCACGGGCTTCGATGACGACAGTTCCCCGGTCATCGGGACACCATTGCTCGGTCGTATACGGTGCACGAATAACGACAGAAAGCGTCGAAACACTGTCCGAGGACCTACGTAGCTTGCACGGAATCCGGCAAGGCGAGAGCGGCTGCAATGTCTTTAAGGTCCATCGCTTTCCACATGACCCCGGTCTCGGCGGCAGTGGATTTCGTCCGTAAACCGAAAAGCGTTTCCTCAACGCCATCCTCTCGACTGTGCTCGGAACATTTTGTGAATGGAGCGCGCACCGAATGCTGTACCGCCGATGAACATGAGGTACGCTCGCAAGGTGCGTGCCAGTTTTCTCGTGACAATTGCTGTTTCAGCTTGTAAAATTTTGTAACTGAATTTATCTTAATATTAATAATTTGCAGTGGTGACTTACTTAATTTTATCATCTACAACGACTTAGTTGAAGGCTCATTTCCGCCGCCGGGTGAGGCTATAAATTGTTGAAAAGGTAGTTCTATCGGTTTTCCTGAATCGCGATCTCCTGCGCGATACCAGAGAGCCGGCAAAAGCGCTCCTTGGAGTGGCGCTGGTGGGTTGTTTCCGTTGATTGGGCGCTTTGAAGCGCTGGATAGTCGCTGCAGGGTACGTCTCGTGTGTTGCAATCTGCGTTTTCGAGCCCAGTGGGCACGTTTCTTTGTTCGAGTAATGGCATCCGCCAGTGCGGCGACGGGAGAACAGCGGCAGCGAACGTGTCAGCGATAGAAATTGGAGGTTGGTACTCAAAATATTGCATCAAATAGTAAAATAATTCGTGGCTGCCTTGCAGGTTTTCGGCGGTTCGATATAAGTACATCTAGAACGTCTTCGTCGTTCATCCACAGGAAATATAGGAATACGGACACGCAAGATAAAAGCAGCGCGGCAAAACGATCTGTAGCAGCTCGGGGTGTTTACAAAAGTTAATTGAGGTTCCCGTTTCGTGTATTGCTTGTTGATTACTACTAAACGGCTACGTTGAAACAGGCCCATTGCAAGCAAAAATTGATGAATGGTTCATCATTTCCAGTCATACGGAAAGCGATGGTGCTAAGAAACATTGCAGCCGCACTCGCCTTGCCGGATTCCATGCAAGCTACACTAGGTCCTCGGACAGTATTCGGCGCTTTCTGTCCTTATTCGTGCACCTATCACCGAGCAATGGTGTCCCGATGACCGGGGAACTCTCACCATCAAAGACCACGCTCTAATTAAGTTTGCGAGTTTAAAACAGAAAAGAAAGCGCGAACGAAGTTGGGGCACGGCAGACACCCAACACCGGCCAAGCCTCTCATCCGGGACTTTCACTCTTTCTACACAGCCAGAAAGGAGGAAAGCGCCGGTACCCCTTTCCCCTTTTCTCTCGCTCTCAAAATGGCGCTACCCACGATAAAACTGGTAGATTGTTGGGTTAGTTGGCTTTAGAACTTGGATTACATTTTAGCGCTCAACCTTGCCCTTGTGGCTTCACAGCGCGGCCGCCGGCTGCGCACAGGTCTGGCACGCCTTTTTTGCAAGTCGTCAGGGCGCATTCATGTGACAGCAAAGATCACGTGCACACTCTCCTCCCCCCCCCCCTCCTTCCCCTGTGCGTCGGCCTAAAGTTCTTGTTTTTGTTTTGACCCTGTATTTGTCCTCCTCTCCGGTGTTGCTCTCTCTCTCTGCTTCTGGTTTCCCGCCGCTACCCCGGCGCCGTCGCAGTGCAGAGCCGTTTCGTGTTTGGTTCGTGCAGACATGTACGTAACGCGTTACAAGTAACGAGTTACTTGTATCTAGTTACTATTTTCGGTAACGAGTAACGTATTTAGTTACTTTTTCAGAAAAGGAACGAGTAACGGTATTTAGTTACTTTTAAGGCCAAGTAACGAGTAACGGTATCTCGTTACTTTTGAGGAGTAACGTGTACAACACCGCTTTAATGGCCTTGTTTTTATTCTAGCCTTAGTATGTGTCTATTGCGACAAAGGCAGATGGAAAACCCGAAAAACAAATAAACAGTATGACAATACAGCAACATGTATCGCTGAACACGTCAGTCGAACAGTTCGACTGACGTGTCCAGCGATAAACGTTGCTGTACTGAACTCTACAGCTGAGAATGTCCTTCACCCAGCGAGCACAATAGGGTTCGTTAATTGAACTTTCTAGAACCGGTACGGACCGAATGTAAACCCGGAGGTTGCAAACACGGGAAGGCACATAACCCCTTACCCGCTGTCCTCAATGAAGACGCAGTTCCCGAAGATTCACCAGCTCTTGCTGAAGCACAACACTGCCGTTCCTTCGAGCGCGTCAGTAGAACGACGCTTCAGCGTCACGGGAAATGTATTTTCAAGGAAGCGGGAAACATAACTGATGAAAACTTCGACAGGCAGCTGCTGCTTAAGGGCAACGACTACTAAAAAGAAAACATATAAACCATGAAACAAAAACAGTTGTGTATTTGGTCTTCAAAGTAACGTGAAAAGTAACTCGTTACTTTTGAGGTAACTCACGCGTTCCTTTTGAGAATCGGTAACGAGTAACGTATTTAGTTACTTTTTGAGCGAGTAACGAGTAACGGTATTTAGTTACTTTTTTTGGGTAACGTGTACATGTCTGGTTCCGTGTTTCGTTCTGTTTAGTTTCTGATTGTGTGTCGGTGTTGGGATGATGTGTTGACGAAGTCATGTGTTGCGTGCCTAAGAGGTTTGGGTCCTAGTTGGCAGTGGAAATATCTCCAGCGTGTGTGTGGACTGGCTCGACAGCTGATCCTTTCGTATGTGACACGCTTGGCAGCGATGTTCTGAGCTCGTACGCCATTTTGGCAGGCGTCTCATTTAAACATTTCAATCAACAACTAAGGCGAGCTGTAAGTGCACTACTTTTGTAACACTGAAAAATCTGTTACTCTTTTTATGCCTCCATATCGTGCGAACGCGTCTTCCTATGGTTGCAGTCTCGCTTTGCTTTTGACCCCACAGCCATGTTTTGAACCGTGTTTCCCGAGTTCCTTGTTTAGTTTAGATTGCCTTTTTGGTTCGTGTATAACGAGCGGGTTAACTACGAAACAATCGGGATGTTTAATAAAAGGTTGTGAGTGCCAACATTGCCTCCTTTATGTTTCTTGGCCGGTGCGAACGAACAAAAGCTCTGGCGCAGTTGTACGAGATACGCGCATTTTCCAATCAACTGTAAATTTTATGACATCACATTTCGCTCCTTTGTCTATTTAAAACACGTGAAATAAATCATAAAAAGCAACGGTGCCGCACCGAGCAAACGTTACGTGCGGCCTGGTAGCTAATGTAAGAGACCTAATGTAAGAGTATTTTCCTTTTTTGTTGTTGCATTTTACATAATGTAATAGGTAATAAAAAAATCAGCAGAACCCATCCTTTGGGAATGATTATCTACGTTAATGCGAATAGCATCAAACGGTGTGGAGTTATGCGCGTTCGTCAGGTGGCCGGCACACTCTAGATACGCCAGCCCACTCTTGAGGCGATTCTAAATTTGTTGACACTTTCACAGCCCTGCGCACGATCTCCGCAGCCCAGCACGTGCGTTTGTGTCACTTAGGAAGGCGAGCAAAGCACGCGCCATACGCACAAACACTCAAAATGGTACCGACCAGACTTTCTGGCGTCTCAGCTAGTCTCAACCAACGGTACTCTAAACGGTTGTTTATATCTTTACCATAGGACGCGCTTTACAGCGCTGTCACAGCTACGGTGCGCGCGCGCTCCATGCACGAGGGCTCATTCCGCTCTCGTGAGGCTGAGCACGGCCGCTACATCACCCTCTCCCGAGCGCGGGAGAGGGTGAGCTAGCGGCTGTGCTCAGCCTCACGAGAGCGGAATGAGCCCTCGTGCATGGAACGCGCGCGCACTGGTAGCTGTGACAGCGCTGTAAAGCGCGTCCTATGGTAAAGATATAAACAACCGTTTAGAGTGCGTTGAACGACTGCCTTCATAGCTCTGTGGTTAGCGCGTCTGCCTGCTGATCAAAGGGTCAACGGTTCGAATCCCCAGCCGGCGCCGGTCTTTTTATTTATTTATCGACCCGCGGCGTAAGAGGTTAGATAGCCAGATAGATAGATACATAGACGAAAAGTGCGTGAAGTAGCCAAAGAATGCTATTCGCATTAATATTCGCATTAAAACTGCACTCAACTGCACATTTGTTTTCTGAAAATGCGTGTTGAACCGCGACGCCGCGTGCAAGCAAAACTTTAGTTTGACCGCCAGTTTCGATCACTTTCCAGTCCGAACTCCCAAGCTCCAAAGTTCGAAATCTCAAGACAAAAAAGAAACAAATATTTGGACGGGGGACGTCAACCACGAAGGAAGATTTTAGGGAATTTTCGTAGACCGCTTTTCCCCGTCCGCTAAGCACTTAGCAACGAAGAGGCCGTTACTGTGCCTGCGCGCCGATGGCCTTGAATAGGGAGTTTTCGTGGATGGTTTCGCCGTCCCGCAACGCTTTCCGCAATCCGCTACGATACCCGAAACTGTACAGTCAAGGCCATCGGCGCGCAGGCGCAGTAGCGGCTTCTTCGTTGCGGAGGGCTTAGCGGAGGGGAAACCCGGTCTAGGTATCTCCCTGATGTAGAGTTCCGGGTGTCGTTGCGGGTGGCGGAGAGCGTTGCTAGAGTGCCTTCATGTGCGCTTCGCCTCCTCTCCCCTCGTTTTCCTCTCTTCCATCGACGGCAATCCTCCTCGCCCAATGTCCGCGCCACGCCCCCCGCCGGCATGTCTGAGCTGGGCCAACACCACCTAGAACAGGGGTCTTGAACTCATCTTGAGTGCGGGGTCCAGATATCCAACCCCCGAAAGGTCGAGGGCCAATGTAAGGCGGCGGTGGGGAAAGGGGGGGGGGGGGGTAACGGGAGACGGATCTTTACGATCTTGCTTGTCACATCGGTAGGTTTGATTCGTTTTGTGGGGCTACTTTAGGCTCTTACCTGATGTGATAACATGAATTAAAATGACTCTGCGTCGCCACCATCCTGCAATTTTTATAGAACAAAATAGTGCGCACACTGTACTTCCCGTTGCTCAATTCGTCGGGAATTATTCAAACTCAAAAGGATTCGAAAAAAAACATTACACGACAGTTATTGCTTTCCTGACGATTTTTATAGAAGCAATTTGATAAAATACTTGTATTTTTATGGTGGTCTGTCCGATGGCGAGAATTCGGCAATCGCTGCTGCTGAGGGAGAGTTCTTGCAGCTGGAGTGACATAAAAGCTGGACAGCAAAAATTAAAACAAAACAATGTGATAATATAAGAGCAGAGCTACGTATGTAGCATAACTCAATTGGTGACACTAGATTATTATGTCGCATGCAATTTCTAGCGCTCAAAACATAGGAAGAAAGGCTCGCAGCCGGTTACTTGCGGCCGCCTCCCAGCGAGTCGCGGGCCGCATGCGGCCCGCGGGTCGCATGCGGCCCGCGGGCCGCGTGTTTGAGACACCTGACCTAGAAGAATGAAAGCCTCCACATGACTTCTCTTCCTTCGCGAAACGTCATCAGAGTCGGATGGCGCTAACTCGGCGATTGGGCCCGAGCCTGACCTTCAACGCGCTGATTGGACACGAGCCCCAGCCGAACACTGACGCAGCACTCGTGGCCAATCTCACGCCTCGATCGATCTGACTGTGATGACGCGTGCGGAGGCCTCTGGGCCCGGCAACGCGCGCGACGGCGCGCGCCTGTGTGCCGGGCACAATCGGGTGCCTGGCCGTTCATGTTATTGGATACGGCGAACTAGATTTTTTTTTCTAATATAAAGAGAGTTTTGTTTTTTAACATGAAGAAACTAGCGTTTGTGCACCTTTATTGGAGTTATAAAGTTCGGGAAGTTGTCTCTATCGGCAAATATAATAGCACGAGCAGAGTTGGAATCGCTCGGGCGTGAAGACAAGCTTTCTCCAATTCCACTAAACGCTAACGATTAATAAAAAATAAAAAAAAGCAGTTGAGTTTTTTGGAACATTGGCATGCACTGCGAAAATATATTTCGTTTACCCATTTATTGCAGCAAAAGCTGAGAGCAGGCACACGATAGAATGTACCTCTCCCTGCGTCTAAATAGAGTTTCGTGGGCAAGGACTGCGTTGCTAGCGGGAGCTCGTGCCGTCGCTTTGAGCATGAATTGGGCACAAGCCCGCAAGGCTCGCAATCCTTAGCGTACGCTCTACTAAAACGGTTTAGTATCTTGAACGAAGTGCATTTGGAGAATCGGTATCGCTGGAGTTAGGCAAATAAATGACACCACTATGCGTGTAAAACACTACCTTTCGGTAATTTTAGCATCACCGATTGTTTTGTCAGTTCAGCAGCTTGGTTTACTTCATACACATTTTATAAGCGTCAAATACTACTTGCAACTGTGCACATGCGCGCGGAGGAATATGCGACGTCTGCTGTATACGCGCCTCGTGCATAAAACTACACGTCAAATAATCAAATACACTCACTTGTATCCCCTCCGTTAAAATGAAAAATAGCGTGTGCTCGGTTGCCTTGCCAGCACGTTTCTCATTTATCACATATATTAGTGTTTTGACGTTCTCACGCGCAAGGTACACCCTTGAGTTCACTCTCAAAGCGCATAAGCTTTATCCCACAACCGCGGGCGTACCTTACTGCGTGAGTTAATTACAAAACGAAGACAGAGAGATCCTTCAGCAAAGCCTTTGAAATACAAGAGCAATTTTTTTATTGTGAATAATTGATGTTTTAATAATCACAAAAGACAAATCACATACAAAGATGAAGACAAGAAAATATTTATTGCTACAACGCAAAATATTGCACATTCGGAAGAGGTCGGTGTGAAAAAATGGAAGGATCCGCATATGGCTTGAGTTTCTTGAAACCAGTCTTTGCCAAGATCACTGGTACAAACTGATCGTTCGTGAAGTGATCCTGAAAAATAAATGCAGCATCGCATATCTTTAGTTGCCATTTGTGAAGTACCGATCGCGGAAATATCTTGCACAAACAAAATCGCGAGGTGCTCGATCGTTTGTGACTCTCCTTTCACTCACGCAAGATGCACGCGGTAACACTACAATCCTTTTTATTTTAGTGGCACCCTAGTCTCTCACGCATTGTTCTCAACTCGGCCGACTCAATGCAAGCGAGCTAAGAGTGAGCGAGTCAGTTTCTATGATCAAATACGCGCGAAAAGACGTGTCTAAGTCCTTCGTGCCGGTAATATAGTTCCGTGTTTGTCTCGTCTCATGATCGTACTACGCGATCTTCATCGGCGAGACCGAAAGAGACAGGTAATACGATTCAGAGTTTGACAGTGACTTACCTCGCAAAGTTTCCCTCGGAGGCACTAGAAACTTTTTCGACCGATCTGTTGGAGCTATTGTCTTCGCCGTTGAAGATTTTCCTTTCCCGTCGGGACGACAAAAAAGGTTCTTTCCTTTCGCAATGCTGTTTGTGCAATGTACAGCGCAGCATGATGGCATCGCGTTGCCGCCGGGGTTGTGGTAAAATATAAAAAAACCTACTGCCGGGCCGCAAACAACGGAGCCGCCGCTACGCCTGGCCCAGTGATGGCGTTGGTTTCGAGCAGACGACGGAATCGCGGGGGATCATGGGAAGACAACGGTCACGTGTCGCGCCAAATCAATTGAAGCGAGGGAAAGAGAACTTTTGAGAGGGAAAGGGCATCGGCGAGGAGAAATTTCTCTTTCCCATTTCAGACAATGGTTTGCGCTACCTTTCAGTATACAGGGGCCTTAGTGATGCCAACTGCCTGTTTCCCTTTCCCACACCCTCTTCCACCGCCATTTTGTTCCTCGTTGTTTCCCCGTGCGCCGGAAAGTGGCCTTTGTGTCCATCGGTCTTTCCATCCGAGGGGGAGAATACTAATCCTCCCTCCGTGGGTTCCACAATGCTGCTTCGAACTTGTGAGATAAGGTGCTTGTGTCCGGGAGGGTTATAACTTGTAGGGTTCCGTGTTTTCGGTATATACCGATAATCACCGAAAAATAACCCCCGAAGGGTTGTTCCCGAAATCGGTAAAAACCGAAAAACACCGAATTGAAGCTTGCTTTGAAGAAGAAAAATCGCAGTTTCACAGCAGGAATCTTTTATAAATAATTTTCTTTGTTTCCAATCCAAGCACCGACCGTACTGAACTGACCGCGACGCTGCTTATTTCTTCGAAAATTGTTTCCATGTGACTTATTAAGTAATAAATAACGCATAAAACGTCGTGTTTTCTAGAGCGCGCCAGATATACCTTTGCTTTTACCATATGAGCCCCGATAAACCCCGGTTTGGGGGTTTATTGAGGCTCATATGGTAAAAACTCCGATTTGTGGGTCGGTGTCTATTTGTGATATCATAAATAGACACCGAAAAAACCGAATTTGGGCAAAAAAGTAAACACCGAAAAATAACCCCCGAATGTGAAGAAAAATCAGTACCGAAAACACGGAACCCTAGACTTATAAGCCCCACGGATTATCACCGAGAACCAAAATGGCTGCTGGTTTGTCGGCGAGTGGTATTACAAAGGGTGGCACCACCCTAGCAAAGCGCACATGAAGGCTCCCTAAGCGTTGCGGGACGACCAAAACAATCTACGAAAACTTCCTTTTAACTGCTTCGCTGGCTGCAGGATGCTAGCGCATTTCAGCCCGCTGCGAAGAGAAAAAGAATGAATGAAGTAACAAAATGCGGAGAGAAATGCCCCAAAGTGAGAAATAAACACCAAAAAAAACGAACTGAGTAATGGAAGAAATAATATACGTTAGTGGTCACGTGATCCCTGTTGTCACGTGTTTCCTGTTTTCACGTGGCTGCACCCTGACGACATGCTAAAAAAAGCGTCCCCGCAGGTCTGACCTACCACGTGACTATTAGCCCCGAGAGCGAACACAAGCGTCGCAGCGGACGCCGCACCCTGATTGGGTGAGGTGTATCGTGATGTCAGGGAAGGACTCTGCTTCGCGATCTCGCATCCGGATCGCTTCCCTGCCTTTGTTTCCTGGTTTGGCCGTTGTGTGCCGAAGTACTTCGAGGAGCGGGACCTTGTTTACCCGGTGTACAAGACGCTGGGTTAGGCCGATACCGGTGTGCTTCCTTACCTTCTATAATCGTTCTTGTCACCTTGATCTTTATAATTGTGTTAAAAATTCCGAAAGCTATCGGCGGAGACAATTCCGCCGATGAACCTCCCTGTCAGTCTACACGGCACAAGGCAATCGTGCGAGGGGTCGGGAAAGCATAAGTGTTTCAGACGCTGGAATTATATTCCTTGCATGTTCATGATTTAGGCGGATATTACATTCCACTTTGCAGGCCTTTCAAATGGCATTTATATCAAAGGCCTTTGGGCGGTTGGCAAATCAGCTCGCAACCCCGATTCCGCGCGTGCCACCATCGCACCATCGGTCTGAAGACCCCTGAAGTGCTCGTGGAACAGGGTTGTTTTACATCAATGTGGCTTCTTCGTGGATTAATGATATAGTTCGTACACGTATGCAGGCGTGTTTTATTCTTTAGAACACGCACAATTACTGGAAATGAGTTTGTATGGTAGCAGGAAAAACGGCCGAATCGCCCCCAGTTGCCTGTATGAGATGTATTGAACTGCCCAAAATATGTGCAGCAATAGTACCGTACTTTGGAATGTTTACACTTTTTCCTGGCATTCTTCCTTTATTCCAGCCTTGTGTACTCGAAAAAAAAACACCGTTTAGTATGAATTGTCATTTCCAATTAAAAGAAACACTGCTGCAGGTGCCCAAAAACTTCCTCAGCCTCCAACCTCCCTACAGCTGGACTTTCTGAAAACGGAGGAAAACAGGTGGAACAGCGAGCATTCAAACGGCTGTCCAGTGGTAGATGCTGCACTAATAGCAGAAAATATGGAACCTGTGAAGGGTGACAGTTTGCGTGATTAAAGCTTCTGGTATTTGAGCTTCGGAACATTTTGATTTGGCTAAAATCTAAATTTTAGAGCCTAAAGGACTAATAACGGGCTAGACACCTTCACCTACGTTTGTTGTACATTACTTGAGTGATATTATAGAGAAGTCCACAGATAGCATCAGTCGAGTCCTTTGAAATACTATCCGAATCCAGCGAAGGCCCAATGCGAGTGATATAAACATATACTATAAACAAATAGCTGTATAGGCCTGTGTTCCTTCTTTCTTTACTTTGCCCCTGTACTTAGGCTGTCTCACTTGTGCTTCTCTCTCTATGTTCCAGACTATATATAACATGTTGCGCGAGCAGCTATGCAGCTTTTCTGCTTCAGCGTTTTTGTTTAAAAACAGATACAAAAAAAACACACATGAAATAGTATACATACTTCGCCAATTCATTCAGACCACCAGTAGCATTGATTGTGTGAGATGAAAATTTATAGTGATGCTCCTGCAATTGTGGCCATATTTCTTCATTTTCATATACCAGCTGCGATTCATGCGTTGCCTGCCCTGTCAACCATGACTGAAATGTAAAGGCCATTCCTCAATAAAGCCACATATGAAAATTTACACTTCATACGAAAAACGCACAAAAAAAAAAATAGAAACGAGCGTGCCGAAAGCTAACGTCGTCACAGCCTCCACAGGGCGAGCGGAGAGAGTCAGGCAAAAATTCTGTCCTCGCCGTGACGTCACTCCGGTTCGCCGTAAGGAGGCGCCACGCAAACTTCTCGGGGCTATAAATTAATTTTTTTTGTTGTAAATTTCTTTTACATCCTTTATCTATTCAGGTTGTTAAAAATATTTTTCTTCCTTTGCCTATGTCTTTTAATGGCTTTTGCACAGTGACATGTTGTAGTCCCTTCAAAATGTAATGCTTCTTTTCGTGGAGAGTAGTATTTAAGCTTTCTGCGAGTTGAGATGACATGTTTACCTGTCCCCGAAAACATGTAGAGCAAATGGAGAATTAAAAAATACAGTAAAAGCTATTTAACACCTAAATCAAGTACGAGTCTCGTTTATTTTCCCATTCACCATTCCTGGGCACGAAATAACCGCGAGTCTTGTACATGAGGTTATACGCTGAGCAACCTCAATTTGCCCGAGCACACACAGCATGATAAATCCTTAAAATGCAAATAAAAGTGTCAAAGCAAAGAAGTTTCGATTTTTTGTTTTGCTTTTTTTTCGTTTCAGAACTGCTTAATTAGAAACTGTTCCGTCACAGAGCGTCCCTGTCATGGAATCGCTGAAGAGGCATCCAGTCTTCGGGCTCGATTCCCGATGGAGTTGGATCACTGCGCTTTCCTGCAGCTTGTGTCTGTTCATGGGGAACGTGGGTTCCAGGGTTTTCGGCATCGTGTACGTCGGCATCATCGAAACATTCCAAGTGTCCCGCGAAGAGGCGACGTGGCCGCTGACCATCTTCGATGTCGTCACAAGCTTTGCCAGTAAGCCTACTCGGTATTAAACTATAGACAGCTTAAAAGCCTCATATCGGTCGGTAGAAAAGGAGGTTGCTGTATTTGCCAAATGAAAACGCCAAATTCTCTACCGAAAAACCGAGTATAACTTTTCCCTACCTGGACTATGGAACTGGAAATCTAACTGGAATTGTTTCTTGAACTTGATATCAGATTGCTTGCAAGGAATGATTTCTGAGAACCCGAAATACGGATGGAATCCACATAGCTTTTCAGTTCCATAATCCAGATAGCGAAACGTCATACTGGGTTTTTCGGTATGAAATAGCTGTACATTTTCAGCTGTTAGAAGTCGCAGATACATGGATGCGACCGCAGCGCATCGAATCGAGATTGACGATTGAGATTGGGCAGAAAAAGAAGAGAGGGGGACAGGGCGCGTGTGATTGGCTCCGTCTCAACTCGATGCGCTACTGCAGCATCCATGTGAAAGCGGCCAGTGACTGCTGTCGCGATATACTTTATTTCAGCTAAAGTACAGTCGAAGCCGACGCTGCGAGCTGATGGGACCAATCAGACAGTGTCAAAAGCGTCCAATCATGGTGTTTGTCACGTTACGTGTTCTATCGCCGCTGAGTCAATCATAAACAAAAAAAAAGGCTTAGTGATTCGCTCTTTAGACACTGCTTGATTGGTCCAATTACCTCGTAGCGTCGACTGTGTTTGTACTTAAGCTGAAAAGAAGTATAGAAGCATTCAGTTGTCCAATGTAAGTCAATTTATGTGATATACCTGAAATGCCTGTCAAAGACAAGAGATATAAGAAAGAGACGAAATGAATGTAGATGCATGCCACGATTACATTAAGAGATATTTGGACGAAAATCATGAACAGCCAATATAAATGGCAACCTTTTCGCCCATATATATTATATGTTAAAGGCAACTCAGGTAATATTTTCGAATTTTGGACTACAACTGTTTTCAGCTGCGTCAGTATCCCTGACTTACAAGGCATATATTTTATATATTGTGTGTAGTTTTACAGCCATCACGAATCAAAGTCTGGTTTCGGTTGTCAGCAAAACCAAAACTATCTTCTAGAGAGGGATGACAACACTGACATCAGCTGTACGCCCGAGACGTGACGCCATGGTGGTGCTGCTGTACGCGTCGCCCAGTGTTGCTGGACTAAAAGCGAACCCGCTAGCCACTTGTTAAATAGAAGCTATAGGCTTTACTTTGACGTATTATTTCAGCTGTGATCATATTTAGTGCCACTAAAGCGAAATCAGTTATTTATTTTGATTTCGTTTTAGACCAGAGTTTCCCTTTAACTAATCGGTGAACCTTTCCGCAAATTACTTTTTTAAAGACGGAATTCTCGAGCCCTTGAAAAACGAGTCAATTAGAAAATGGAATTATATGCCGTGCATTTGTTTCCCATGTGTTCAGATTCAGGTGTGGAAATGTTCATGTTCAACATTCACGCGGCTTTACTAAGACATGTTTTGCTTAACGAGTATGTCACATAACAACGAAAAAATTATTCTCTTTTCTCGGTTTAAAAAGTCTTATAACTGAAAAGTCTTATAACTGTTATAGCACAAACCAAAGAGAACTTACCACGCAAAAATTTAATAAATTCTAGGATTACTATACCAGTCGTATCTATTACGTCTGTCCATAGATATGCTCTAAAGTTAGTTTGAACGAAGTTTTAGTTTAACGCATATATTCATTTTAATTTCGAACCTCCCGCCTACACCAACGCTGCCTAGAACAAACAAAGCACGTGAACTTAGCATTTCGTCGTCATCACAGTGACATCTAGAGCAGACACGAGTGCTGCGTGAGAGATCGGCTGGCCTTCGTGTCCATGGTCAGTGCGTCGAAGGACGCTGGGCAATGGGTTGATGTCCAATTACTGATTTGACGTCATCCCAGCGTGATTGATAGAATGTGGAGGTAGAGACGACCATTCACAAGCTTTGTTTATTTCCGGTACGGTTGGGTGTTACCCTCACAGTAATGCGACCATGTTAGATATACTCGTGAGGTCAGTTGCCAGTTTTACACTTGTTCTTGTATTCTATATAGAGTACACGAAGGAAAGAAATGCTCGGTGATAGAACGGTGACGAGCGAACTTAGTGAGAGAGGTTTGCGTGTGGGCAACACTGACCACCGGTCACGTCTATTCTGTCTGCCATGGTTGGCATGTCAATCCAACCATGGCAAGACAGGTTTTAACGTGAGATGTTCTTTGGCGATGTGTTCGGCATTTCGTGAAGCCCAGATAAAAGCGTGGCCGCGAGGATCGTCGACACTGATTGGTTGATGGGTGGGAGAGGAGTGAGGGGCCAGACGCTGATTTGTTCACGGGGAGGCCATGTGACCAGAGGGGTAGGCGAGGAGGAGCCCCACCACCTGTGCGCACTGAGGGAGAGGAGCTCGAGAGAATGGAAGGCTCTGGAAGATCGCCAGGTTTATCAGCCTGATTAGCGGTAGTATCGCTTCAATCTAGAAACAGCTATCAAGTGAACACATGGTGCGCGTTGAAATATCTGATGAAGAGCGCCGTGAACGTAGGCGTCTAGTGTCTGGAAACTCAGGGTTTCGCTAAACGTTTGTTATGCTAGAACGTTTTACGTATATGCAACACAATTGCCGAGCAATTTGCCATATTTTTTGTAATATGTCAGTATTTATTGCCCTTGTGTATGCAGCCGTCTTTTTTTTTATTTGACGGCCGTGGTTTGGTTTGGGACGGGACTGGTTTCGTTAGGCCGCGGCGCCGTTTCCGCCACGCGCTCTCGCTTCGGTCGTTCGTTCGCTCGTTTCGTCCACTTTCTCTCTTACAAAGAAGAATCTGGGGTTGGAACGCTTCAAACGACGCGCCGCGGGAGAGGAGGGGATCGAGCGGCCGTGGCGGTGGCACAAGGTACGCGAAAACGTAAAGCCTAGTCGCAGCGTCGACGCCGTTTGCGCGAAACTCCCGACACCATTGAGCAAAGATTGACTCATCGATGACAACAGCGTAGGCGGCGATCGAGGGAATCTGTGGTGGTTGCATCCGAAACAGC
This sequence comes from Ixodes ricinus, assembly GCA_037355805.1. NCBI lineage: Eukaryota > Metazoa > Arthropoda > Arachnida > Ixodida > Ixodidae > Ixodes > Ixodes ricinus. The sequence continues at coordinate 74,605 of JAZHYW010010348.1, forward strand.
CGACGCCCGGGAGGACAGATTAGGTCTCCGAAGACAAGGACATGCGGACTATTGCGAGGTTGGAATTCCCATCCTTGGCTGACTCAGAAGTTTTGCGCTAATTGCTGACGCATTTCGTCGAGAATCAGTGTAACAACAACAACGATTTCGGCATCTTTTTTTTCTTTAATGCATGGCGATAACCAGCTGAACACTTTCTCGGAAAGTTCTAGAATAATAAACTAATCCGGTACAAAGCCCCTTTATAGTTCTTTGTTACAAGAAAAGACAACCAACACGCGCGACCGAGCACGTTCTGTGGGACCAAAATGCCCTTCTAAGTTGATCCTGCTGCTCTCCGTCGCCATTAGCTTCCTAAAAATTACAATTGTGGTAATTGCAAAAAGCACGTAGTGCGCCATGTTATATAGAAACTTTGGTACAAATGGCTTTGGTCATTCAACGACGACTTGAGAAATCAAATCTTCTTACTAGACTAGATTTTTACTTTCCGGTTTACGGAAGATTATACTTTTATTTCAGATCTACTGTTTGGCTTCATTTGCCGACGTTCTTCCCCCCGTGCTGTGCTCCTCGGATGCTCATTTCTTGGCCCCGTGGCGATCGCTTTGTGCTATTTTGCGCCCAACGTGGCCTTCATTACTGGCTTCTACGGTGCTGTGAATGGTAAGTCTCAGGCATTGCGCACATGTGCGCGGTGCGTAATTCGCTGCCTCCAGGATTGTTACAATAAACATAGTTGTTATCTGTGTAATTCAACTTACATTGCCTCAAGATTTTGACTTAGAAACACCGACATTAGTATGAAGCGCACTGCGCTATATGACAATTGAATTCAGCCTATTTCTTTTGGGCTCTTTTCTATAGAGCCAACTCTTCTGGGAGTATATAGATTATTCCGAGCAGCTAAAAGTTGTGAGGTGTTAACAATGGATTCAGTTACTCTTGGTAGAAATTTGAACTACCTATAGTTTTTGAGTGATGTAGTGTAAAATAAATAGCACATAAAAGATACAGGTGAAGGCTACACAAAACACTCGCGTGCGATATTCCTGTTTTCCGTATTCGTGGCTTTTGGATTCTATTAATTTTCTCAAATCAGCAAGTGGCCTCTGTTCAATTAACTAGAACTACTAAAAAATGCTAAGTTTCCGAGTAACAGCAATTCAGCCATCCTTTGTTAAAATATTACTGTTGATTACTGTTAGACTCAATATAAAATCGCAGAAAACCCTTTTCCGTCCTCCAGAAATGTATAGCATTCCTCCAACACTGTCAATTGCGCCCGCTCTGAGCTAGAGAACAAAATGTCGGCGCCAACGATACAATAGGCGAATGGAGTGTGGATACTCTATTGACAAAGATTATTTCATGGCTCTAACATGAACCGCACACACCTAGAGGTACATATGTCTCATTCTGGGATGCTACAGTGGTGTACGTGGAAGAGAAGCAGGCGCACGCTAGATGCCTGAGAAATCCGGAGCTCAGCGCTCGACCTCCACAGTCCTGGACGCGCGGGTTCGGCGCCTTGGAAAGGAAACAAAAAATTAAGCGCATAGATGGCACCCGCCAGAACCTCGTGATTGGAACGTTCGATTCAACATAAAAGAAATGGTTTACTTTCTTGCAAAAAAACGGGCTTCGTTTTCTTCACCACTGTTTAATCAAAGCACGAAAAATTTACCTTTATCGTAGGGGTAAAGAAGCCATGCACAACAAAATGGCTAACTGGGCCAGTTTGTTCACATTCGTTCAGATGAGAGCGCACGGCAACGTCAGAGCACTGAGTTCTCGCTGCAATGATTGCAATGGTTGCAATGACAAAGGCAAAGCTAGCCGCCTGTGTCTCGAGTCTCGACTCACTGTACGAACGCGGACGCCGGACGCTATCGTTTGGCATTCGCGTTTGAACAGCCAGTAGACAGGTTGTTTCCTTCTCTCAAGTCTCTCATTTGGAGCAGTTGTAAATTGTCGGGCTAATAATCACGGGATTGTGAGTTCGATTCCGGTCTCGTCGCGTTTAGAGCTTTGTTCCTTGTTTTCAATTAAGAACTATTCCTAATGAATGGTCCGCTATTTTGTACAGGTTAGCATCTGGGTACATGTTACGCATTTCGTAATGGTTTCCGTGGCGTTTTCCTCGACCCCAGCCCTTAAACACATTATTTGTTAATAATTCGAGGAGTATTGTATTGGCGTCGTAGGTACGCTTGCCAACAATCTTAGGAGCTATGCGGTGTAGCATGGCAGTCTGGTAGCGTCATACCGCAGTCGACGCTAACTGTGCCGTATAGCCGTTTTCAATGCGAAAGCATTAACTGTCCCATGGAGCGAGCCGACGTCATCAGCTTTGAAGCAGCGCCAAACGACACCTTAAATCCTTTCTCCAAGTGAAGCCAGCTCCCAGCTATGAAACCACGCGAGAAGCCTAGACAACGGCACCTATTATCCCCGTTCCCAAAGCTTCGGTCCCATTGGCTGGCGCGCGTCGACGAGGCTCCCATTGGCCGCTGCGCGTCAGTTTCAACGGCCGCCACCCCATGTCGCTGCTTTTCCGCGCCGCGAGCGCCCGGTAACACGAAGCGTTCAAGGTCAGAGCGGCAAGGAGACTGGGAGAGCGCGCGATCGGCTGACGCAAATACGGCCGACGCGGAAGAACGACAAGTGTGCTTTCGCATTCACAACTCATAAGAAGTGCTTACGTGTTCCTTGAGCCTTTTTCAAGGGCGCCACCATCGTGCGAATGACGCCTCCGCCGGCGGCGTTTAGCGTCTTAAAACGTAAAATACCGGCTGGTTGTGACAGCACAGCTGTCTGTGTAAGCAACGATGTGGGTAAGGGGAGAACTTGGCTAAACTTGGGTATGGCTGGAACTTGGCCGGTAGAATCGAACTGACCAATGACAAGCCATCACCATACCTCCTCAATAGAACGCGGACGGAGAGGGTGGAGTATTTTAATTGAGTTTCGACAACGAAGGAATATATGAGCAGTTTGATGTAGGATATGCAGATACGTTCTCGGCATTTCATAGCTGAATCTTGACTCATTGAGTGGTTGCATGTAAACGTAATCATACCCTTCGGATGTCATGGAGTAATTGTATACCTTGCAGTGATAACTTATCGGAGCACCGGCACCGGGTTGGAATCGGTCCACTTGCCTTAGACGGATTAGTCGTGGGCAAAAACGTGACGATGTGTCTGACCTCATTCACGCTCGCAATCGACTGACTTCATTAACAAAAATCCCTGGTGAACATGTGAAGCTCAATAACATTGCAGCCATACGCACGCTGCAGCTTCTTGTGCTCATCGCACACTTTCCGCCACTGCTCTTATGCGTAATAAAAAAATTGTTCACCCGACGACTATGCAGTGATAGCCACACAACCGCATACTTTTTTTGAAATTTTAACACGATAAAAATAAACACTGGGAGCTAACTCCCCTAGACGTCCGTACCTAAGCCTTTTCGCCCATATCCTTGGTGGTTGCATACCCTTTGTCAGCGGGCAATAAAAAAATGCACCGGGTCGAGGGTTCGTCACTTGGGCGCTGGTATAGGGTTCTATGCGAAAGAGGTCTATATTTTACTAAAGATATGCATTACCTTTAGCACATACAGAAGAGTGATTAAATCTCATTTATACAGAAAAGTAGAGTAATTATTTTATGCGCATATTTCAACAAGCCTTCAAGGGAGGCATATCTCGTTTAATTGTAACGCAAAACCAGCGATAGCAACTCAAGGTTTGAATTTTCGCTGCTTATAACGAGTTCTTAACATTTACTAAAATGTGTGAATCTGGAAATATGGTATCTAACATTAAACTACGGTATCCAATATAAAATGTAAGCCATGCCAAATTATCTTATCTGTGCATAAAGTAAGTTTTTCTGTAGGTGCTTTCGATGTCCCGACCAATGACGATCTCCGAAACCCCCTCATTCACGGCCACTCCTTTTGGGTCAACCATCTCACGAATAAAATTATTAAACAATGATCATGCATAATTGTAATTTGCAGCGCACAAGAACCGTTCACACTCAACCACGCAAACCAGTGAAAATGAACCATTCATTTAGCGCTGAATGAGTGATTCATTTTTACTGGTGTGCGTGGTTGAGTCGTTAATGGTTCTTGTGCGCTGTAAATTACTTCTATGAATAGCCAACTCGCCCAGTCCTCCATCTTAAAATGATCACGCAGTTTCTGTCATAGCTCTTTAAAGCTGCTCCCAAAAAGTTATCGGCGGCTTAAACATAAACAAAACGAAATAAAAAAAATAGTGGGGTTGGTTGGAGAAGATGAAACCACCTATAATGGCCATCATATACCTTTGTGAGAGGGTGTTCTCTTCACTCATGTATGTCGCCAAATACGATAAAATATATGTTCTTATCCACAAATTCGAGCCTGAAAAAAAATGTAAATTAAACTACGTTCATGCGACAAATATCGCAAACATTTTATACTATATATTTCAGGTATTGCATTTTCGGGCCTCATGGTGGGACTGCACGTGGTCATCGCCCAGTACTTCGAGAAGCGACGTGCCACGGCTTTCAGCGTATTCTACACTCTAGCGGGACTAAACACCTTTTTGTTCCACCAATAATTGAACATTCGCTCTCCGAATTCGGAGTTCGAGGAGCCCTGCTCATCCTTGGTGCCATCTCCCTGAACGCCTTCCCCGCTGCGATCATCCTTCGTAGCCCACCGTGGGCAGACCCAACCCGCCAACGTCACCGATTCACGCCAAGACCCGCAAGCAAAGAGGCCGTGCAGCATGCCGACGAGAATGTCTCTCTCACAATTGATAACAAAGCTAACAACGTTACATCTGGCAACAACGGCACGACAGAGCCCTCGAAGACATCTCCCTCTACCGGTGCTAAGACGGACAGCAGCTCATTTCACGCCGCGAAAAACTTCCTCACGCTCAGGTTCTGGGTTGACTCCACGTCCTTCGGAGTGGTGTACCTGTCGCTCGCCTTGTTCGTCATGCTCGTGGTGGACCTTGCCAAAGATCGCGGGGTTTCGACCGCAGACTCCGTCTACCTGTTTCATGCGTTCAGCGTGGGCGACGTCGTCATGCGAGCGCTCAACGGCTGGATTGTGGACGCCGGTTTGCTAAGCGTGAATAGCATAATGGGGCTCGGATTTTTGTGCAAGGAATCGGCTTTGTGTTGATGGTTTACGGCGTTGCTTTGCCCGCACTTGTGGTGGCTTCGTTCCTGCTGGGCGCCAGCATCGGCATCAGAATGTCTTTGGGGACCATCGTGCTCATCTTGGACTTCGGCGTGGAGGCTCTTCCAATTATGATCGGTGGTTTGGGCGTCGTAACCGCTCTCAACAGCTGGGTGAGGGCACCGCTGGTTGGTAAGTACTTAAGTAGTCTAACAAATAATCAACAATCAAGTTTCAGACAAATAGTCTGGCTATTCTCTCCTTTCTTAATGCCAGTACGTTGTATCGAATTATCTTTAGACATATTGCACCCCAAACGGCTTCACAACTGAATAAGGACCAAATGACAATCCACATTCATACTGCAGTCTCACCAGATAACTCTTTGTAATCATCCCTAACGGCAGAAGCCCGATACTAAAGGGCAATGCAAACTCTGAGAAAATATTGTTCCATGAACGTTCGGGCCCAGTAGCTCGATAGCCTAAGACAGTGCGGAGATGTCTTTGTTTCATGTATACTTATCCTCAGATGACTGCGGTTTATTTTGGCGGGTCATATTTTGTGGCAGCTGATGAAAGCAGGGCAGTGCATGAGCAGGCTCCTACAGCCAACTTAGAAAATTAAGTTATGAAGTTAACTGTATCATATTTTGGATCACATCAAGCATCAAAGGCTGTAATTCACAAATATGAGGGCCTTCATTTTAAGGAAACAATCGGAATCTGCTATGACAGTTGTCGATGGCCTGCAGAGTTTCCTATAGCGTTTCTAGAAGTTACGTTTTGCATGACAACTGTAAGTCTTTAATAGGTGGCTGCTGTATACGTTTTGTTGCGTATATGTCCTCAATCGGTAGTTACAACCATTGTGACACTCAAGAGCTCGGCCGTCTCTTAAACTTGCATTTGAGAGAAAAGTGGGCCATCATCGAAATTAATTCACCTTTATGCGCTGCGCGCAATCATGAGCAGATATGAATTGGAAAGATTATATATTTCTGCCTGGACAATTCCCTTTCTCCGGGAAGTGTTACAGCGCCAAACCAACTTAAAGGCCACTCAGTTCCATTTAAACTTCATTTTATTTAGTTATCCAGTTTGTGGATATACAGCTTTGTGCAGAAACACGTGTCACATTGGCGCGTTTGTGGCGGAGCTGGCAACGTTCGCGGCTGCGTCACAAATGCACGAATATCGGATCCCACCGACCCATTTTTTTCTTCACAAAAATGTGTTCATCTGGAAAGTTGGAATTTCTTCAAGGCTGTGAACGTGTGTTCCAGTACACGAGCAGCAGTACTACTGCTGCTTGCTGTGTTCCCGAAGGTTTCGTTCGGGAACCAACGCTCGCACAAGCAGCAGTAGTGCTCCGCTTCGAGTCATTCGCCCTTCCGTCGCAGGATGTACGGTGCCTCGTTTGTTAGTTGCAGGTATTGCCTTATTACACACCCTTACCTTCAGTTTCGCTTCCTACTACCATTCCGTTATAATATAAAAAGTAGAGTTCAAAGCCGCAATTTGACTGGATTAAAATTTAAGACAAATCAAAAGTGCGCCAAACGACATGCGTTGAAAAAAAAAGTTTTAGGCATTGCACAAAAAAAAAAAGCCTTGTAGTCCAGACTTTTGCGGATTATCAATGTAATGAAAGCTCTAGCGGTCTCATTGAATGCGCCCCTGGTCAGTGTTAGTCACACATTAAACTGAAAGTGAGGTATCCATGCAAGTGAATGAATGGATACCTCAAAGCTTTCTTTCTCTAAGACCGGTCATCGTTGGTGTTACTCAACAAACTCACCGTGTGGTGTTGCCTTCAATAAGTTATAACCATGAGAACGGCGGTTGGTATCATGACCCAATTGTAAGGCACATTTAGTAACCGAAGTGGGGCACGGGTGCCCCTTTGCAACTAAGACTGAATGACCATTTGGTCGTGACGCTGTTCTTTTAATGCTTAAAACTTACTAAAGGAGCACGAGTGTTTGATGCATCGTGTTCGTTGTACATATGTATGCCTGCAAAAATTTCTAAGAGCGTAGGATATTTCTAAAAACGGCTCTACACTCTAAAAAAATGGTGTCGTGTTACACCGTTTTGTCCCATATTATGCACGCCAAAACTTCTGTTCGGCGTACAGCGCACTGACGTCGAACAGACGGCCCCAACTTTCAGAAGGGGTTGATAACGGTGCGATATAACTTAGTAAATAGCTAAAGTACATATTAAAGACAAAAGCAACAACAACAAAAAACACTGAGGTTTTGGGTGTAAAGCCAAGAAAACCCCGATCTTTTTTTTGTATTCAGTAATACGTACATTAGCTATTTTAATAAGTTGTACCACTCGGCTATCAAGCCGCTCGTGAAAAGTTGGTAAAGTCGGTTCGACTTCAGTGCGCTGTGCGCCGAACTGAAGTTTTCGGGTGTCATATATGAGACAAGGGTGTACAAATAAAACTCTTTTTCTCTGCTAGTGTTTGTTTGAATCAAAGAGTATGTGTTTTAATGTCTCTAAGTTATTCTAGAGAAATTAAAAGATGCCTTCCATGTCTACACTAAAACAGAAACGAACGATGCAGCACTTTTTTCAGAATTTTTGCGTAGTCTTTGAGGCTAAATAGGGCCATATTGAATATGGCTTGTGCATATCACGAGCGAGTTATTGATTTGTACAGAAATAATCCTGGGAGGAAATACAGCTTCTCATATTTCACTAAAGGGAGGAGATACTGATGTGTGTTCTGTCGCGGACACAGTGAAAAAAACCCAGGCGCTGCGCCTGGCTCTGAAGTCGTCCAATGCAATCCAACAAAAGGAAGCTGAGCTGTCATTAAGGCTATGATATGAACGAGCGGCATTTCAACGTTCAGCGGCTGTCCGATTTCTCTCCTTATTCTCTACTTGTACGGCAAACGATTTCCAAGTTAACGCCGGTAGTAGCAGTGCTCATTGAAATAAAATATATAGTGCTTACCGTCATTCATGCCGCAAACTTATTATCAAACGCAAAAAAAATAAATCACTAGGCCTTTTTTTGTGCTTTCAGTTACGCTTGATTCTTCCTTTTGTCCCTGAACGGAGACATTTTATAGCTGAAATCAGCATTATCTTAGTGACAGCTGGTCAAGTGGGGAGTGACCAGCGCCGTAGACTTCCCATTCTCCCGGGGAGGGGGGGGGGGGCGTGCTACGCGTTACCTTTCGTGAGAACTGGAGATTGAAGCTAACGAAAGCAAGCTGGGATTCCATCTCCCGTGTATTTTGTCACTAAAGGCAACGTGGGCGTTAATTTGTTTACATGCCACTACTAGAAGCTGTTTACATGGCACGTAAACAGCGTCTCGGTAAGAACGACCCCCCCCCCCCCCGAAGTCTACGCCTATGGGAGTGACGATAGAAATTGAACAGCCGCTGAAGCCTCGATAATGTTTGAGCATTCTTATGAGAGATCGCGCGGCAGGCCTTCTAAGACACGAGTTCACCTGGACTATTTTGTATCGTCCGCGACCCTACCTCGACTCGCGAGACGCACAATAAGTGAAAATGTTACAAATGATCCTATTCCCGTTTTTGCAGGATACTTTCGAGACAAGCATGGATCCTACGATGGGGTAATGCTCATCATGGCAATTGTATCTCTCGTCTACCTGCTCATCTGGGAGGCAAGATTCTTTATAAAGAAATTAGCGCAACATAGAAGAAAGGTACAAGTGCCAGTTGAATCGGGAAAAGCAGCGGTCACTACCACGACTTGATTTCAAAATAAGCATTGGTGCTATAACTTATGGTCAGTTCGCTCGTGACAATTTTACAGCTCATATCATTGCGTCAGTATCCGCTTGACCTAGGTAGCATCATCCAGCTGTGAGTATTTCTATACATATATGTGTCAGAATCTCTGTCACTTTAGTGATCCGGTATACCACTGCAAGTTGCGGCAGTGGCATTCACATTTCTGTAATAAACTTGCACATCCTGACAGTTCTTCCTAGTTCCTTTTAAACCTGCTTCCCATAAAAGGGCCGCAAGGAGACACGGTTGCATTTTTTGTCCCCTCAAACATTTATTCAGACTAAAGAAACAAAAACAAAACAAACAAAAAATTCTCATCATAACACCTGCCCCTCGCAACGTCTGTAAAATATTTCATCAACAAGTTTCCAGGTGCTTAGCTAAAGAACTAGTTAGCGAGTGGTTTGTTTATTATCTAATACGACTGCAAGATTACCAATCATCTATTTTATGTTGAGTAGCGCAGGAAAGGAACCTTGCTAAATCTCAAACTTATTCGTTTACGTATCACTTCAGCATCACAACATTTGTGACATAAAAAAGCTCGGAATGCCCGTCTAAACGGAGAGACTGTAAGTATTTTTGGAGGCAGAAGAGTGCGTGTTTATAAACACGAAAAAGTATCTGCAGCAACATCTGATTTGGTAAACTCTCAATGCCACAATGTGGTGATGCACTTTCCTTGGAGTAGACACAGTTGCGCTAGCTTCCTCCACGATGCGCATTGGGCTTGTTGCCGCGTGGGTTAAAAATGTCGGCAGGTGTTAAAGGGGTAGGGAAACGAAATTTCAGCGCTCATTTTCTAGCTTGAATGTGTTGCATGTTGCTCCAGGTGGTCACTAGTTCATTCAGATATTTAGTGCCCGACTTTTGTTTGGACGTGCGTGAAGTATGAATTTTAAAAGTACAGTGCGCCCCAAAACTTAACGTTGCCACGCGAACGCCCGACTTTCGCGGAGCGGTGCTATCCCTGAAAAGACGGTGAGAGTGCAGGCGAGCTGGTGGTAGCTAATCATGTTGTATTACACCTGAGACTGCGGTGGATGAAACCGGAAGAACTTTCAGTAGAAGGAACAGACCAGACACGTCTGTGTCTGTTCCTTCTACTGAAAGTTCTTCCGATTTCATTCGCCGAAGTCTCAGGTGTAATACAACATGGTGCTATCCTGGCGGCAGCCGTTTCAACTAGTCGGTCACGTGAAGGCCATTCCTAATCTCCGAGACCGGGGAATCCCCTTCCCCCGGTCCGGAGATTAGGGAATGGCCTTCACCTAGGGCCCCCGCCAAGAGCGCCTGACTCTGCGAATCACAAACTGATACCGTCAAAATCAACATTTTATTTTTTTATTTATTTGCGCTTTGTTTGCACGTTTAAGATTGCGTATCGTGAAGTGCGTATAAATGTAATCTATATAACTGATGCCAGAAAATATCTCAGTGCATTTATGCGTTTAGATTAGCAGAAGTAAAGCGACGGAGAGATTACGAATGTATTCTTCACTAAAGTTTATTGTATAATTGCCTGATTTGTTTATGGTCTGTTATAAACATAGATCGCATACAGTGTCGCTCTTTCAAGCGATCAATACAATCTTCATTTGACGCAACAACTTGCCCAAGGTGATTTCTCGGCCTTACGAAGGCGGAGCCTGAGTACGGGCAAAATGTTTTGTTACATCGCCATTTCATCGGTTTTCCACATACTGGTGTAGGCTCTTTTAGTGAATATCCCGCCTTTGCTTTTGTCGAACATAAGTTTGTTCGCAAGTACTTGATGACAATCTGACTAGCACCTGTGTCCGAAGATTGTGTTCTCATGTGTCGGCAGGTGCGCCGGCGCACTCGTCGTTTCTATTTCTCGCGGCCAAACATTTACGTTCATTCAATCATATTTGAGATGCTGATCTTTTGTGTAAAATAAAATAAACATATCTCATTTCAGGGGAAATATTAACGTGGTTAGAGATCTCCCATCTGCCGCACTTGTAAAATTGTGGTACAGTTTTGCAAATATTTGAAAACACGCGTGTCAAAATAACTTTGTGGTGACCCAATTTAGTCGAATCATGTAGAAATTTGCGCATTTAAAACAATCGCAGAACCTTGTTTACGTGAACATCTCGCCAGCTTGTGGTAATGTTAAATATTCAGGGAAGCCTCATTTTGTCGTATAAACAAATAACTAAGCCCACGTATGCATTGTCTAACTACTTGCGACCAGCAATGAGCATGCAACTGGTTTTTAAATCAGCCTCTTTACTTGCTGAGACGTGACCACATTTTCCTACAAAATTACTTAGTGTCGCGTGTAGGCACCATTTGTTTCAATCACAGTTTGCAGACGTCTTGGAAGTGACTTGTACACATTGCGTACGAGTGTGTCCTGGATCTGGCGCAACCGATCTCATTCTTCTCTGATGGCTTACTCCAAGGTTCCCATAGGGGAGTCGGCGAGATTCCATGTAGACAAACGCTTCTTGAGGATTCCCCAGACATTTTCAAATTATGTTCAAGCCAGCGCCTCCGGGTGGCCATGGGAGCAAGGTGATCTCACGCTGCTCCAGAAGTCTCTTCACAGACTCAGCCTGGTGCACAGGACTACGGTCATGTTGCAGCAAAAACAAGCCGTCTGGGTAAGGTCCGTCCAGTAGGAAAGGCAGCAACACTTCATCAATAATGTCCGAGTACTGTAGTGCGTTGAAACTGCATGTTCTGTAGATTGGACCCAGTCCTGCGCTTGTCACAGCACCCCACAGGCTTACGGTGCATCTAACGCTGGAATGCACCAGAAACGCATAACTTTGCGACACAATTAACTATGAGACCCTTCTACCCTGGTCCATTTGAAATTGAATCACACATCTAATCAACAAAACCAGTTAATACGAAAGACAAAAGACAATAAGGAGATTTGACAGGACCACTGATCTCTATGTCTATTTGCTGGATTGCGTTTGACCAGCTCCGCCTATTGACAGGAATGCGGCCACGGTCGGCCATCTTTTTGATAGAGTTTTATCATCTCTAGCCATCATTGCAATATGGCGGACGACGCAATGGCGGCAGGCTAGCATAAAAAACCCGCTGATCTAGTACACTGTACCGTGGGTGATATTTCGTGCTTGATTGAAGTTGTTCGACGAAGCAGATTCTTGAAAACCGGCGTGAATGGTAGCCTCATCTTTGAGGACCCGGCTAAAATTCTACGAAAGCGCAGCACCGGGGGAAAGCAGCTCAGCTCGCATCGAAAGCAGACTCCGTATCGGTGTCTGCTTTCGATGCTTCGTTCGTTGCGACTTTCGATGCGTGCTGTGCTGCTTTTCCCCGGTGCTGCGATTTCGTGAAACTTTCACCGTGTCCTCAAAGATCGGGCTACCGTTCACGCCGGGTTTCAAAAACATGTTTCGTCAAATAATTTCATTCAAGCAGGTCCCGGGTTCGATACCCGGACCAGGCTGATTTTTTCGGTCCCGCACCAGTAACCTAGCTGTGTTGGAGATTTGTGTTTGTCCTTTGTCCCTCTTGCTCCCCTTCTCCAGGGATTATTTTCATCATGAAATATCACCCACCCTATTTTGACGGCAGCCTGACCTGCCGAAACGCTGCCTGTCATGGATGGATGAAAGTGGCTGCAGGAGCTGTACCTTGGCTAGAGGTAATATAACTCTACCAAAAAAATGGCCGCCAGTGGCCGCATCCGCGGAGCGGGCGAACGCGATCCAGCAATTGTCATAGAGATCAGTGGACAGGACAAGCACTGCTTTCAGCTGACGTTTCAATGAAATAGAGATAAAAAAATACGCGCGAAAAGGATCACAATTGAAACTGAAACGAAACAAAACGACGAAGAATGACGCAAATGTAGTTGAAGTTTTTATAATGGTGATGATTAAACAATTATATAGTTGGTGACAAGCTAAGAGCCCAAGGAAGGCTCCTCCCACCCCTCTCCGCTTTAGCAGAGCGATCGCTGGAGAGGAGGGCCCTCACATTCAGCCTGTGCTCTGCTAATATTAAAAGAGGCGGGAGAAGCTTCTTCTAAGCTCTTAGCCTGTCCCCGACCGTAGACCATCAACCTCTATTGCCACACATGTATAAACCGGATTTACGGGACGGTTCCTATTTTAAAGAAATTGACTGTCCGTCCGTTCCTTCATTTTCGCGCCAAATTTAGGGGAGGGGAGAAATCGACGTCGTATGACTCCAGGGTATATCATGACACCGTAACCTGACACCGTGACGTCAATTCACCCGCTAAATGTAGTGGCGAAATGGATGTCACGTGAACTTACATCATGAGGCGTCACATGACGTGACACCACGATGTTGAGTCACTTTACACTCCAGGGTGTCGCGTGCCTTGAGGTCACATGACGCTGTCACGTGTCATGACATAATGGTGTCGCGTGGCCTAACGTCACGTGACACCTTAAGAAGTTAATAATCCATTCGGGTTCATTCGATTGGCCTGTATTAGCCTGCACCGGTGTGAAAGTGTAGCGCCATCAGTGGAGTGGAGGGCTACACAGTGGAATGGAGGGGCTACACAACATGGCGGCAACCCCCCCCTGGTTGCCAGCATATTGTACGCAAAAGTGACTACTCGTCACGTGACCTCACAAGAGCCGAGACGTCACCGGCAAGATGGCAGCGCCTGGAGGTGGTGACTGCGAGCGAGTTCGATGCGTGGTAGTCGTGATCTGCCTCTGCTGGCCGACGATATCGAACTCCTTCCTGCTCTCTGGCGCAGGTACTATGTGAAGATCTGAAGGAGCGAGACTTTATACTCTTTTTGCGCAAGATCGCCCGTGATATTAGCCCCCGTGAGATAGCATCAATCGTTTCGCCGTAGTGGTGCTCGATTTCCCAGATGTGTTCGAGGATGGATAGAACTTTTAGCATAACATTTTTGCATACTTCTATCTTTGCTTGAACGTTTGGGATGTCTGAGATTCCCAGGGAAAGGTATGCGTCACGTATTTGGCCTAGAGGAACTTGTTTAGCCCTGGGTCACCGGATAATCACAACAACTTTTAGCGAAGAAGCTCCTGCGATATTTAACCTTTTGTACTAATCAACGATTTCAAAAATTGGCAGTCCTCAAGGTTTTGATATAATGTGCTTTCATTGCAGTAGCTTGCACTCGATCGCAATATTGTGTTTTTAACTCAAAAGCTGCCGCTCTCTCAAGTGACGTGCATACGAACTTTTAGAAAGGATTCAAACCATTAATTCAGAAAATAGTTAATTACTAACGTTCACAAAATAGTTCATTTATCCCCTTGGAACTCACAAGACATTTGCAAGTCTTCATATTTTCTATTGGTCAGTGCACAAATTACTGAATCTGACATCGCTTAGAAATTAGCATTAGTAGGCTTTTGACCTTGCCGATCGGTAACAGTCCACACTAACCTCCAGTGTATGGTCAGACTCCTCTTAGGTGGTTGACTTATCCATTATTCTATCAAGAATCTTTAAACGATGCAGCCACACACCTTAGAGGTTCAGAGATAGCACCACACATCTCAACAATTCGTTAAATTTAAGGCAAGACGGAATTAGAAAATGAACTCCTTATTATTGACTTTCACAAGATTTATTGCAGTCATATTTTCTTCATCAAGAGTTCAATGTATCAGTCGGTTGATTATTTGCTTGTTCTAATTACCCAGACAAAATAACTTGCATTTGTTTTCATCCCTTGCTCGATGAAGCAGTCCTGTAGCAAAATGTTGCGTACAATACCTTTCAGTCTCTTCAAGATACCTTTTTTTTTTTCAAAAATGTGAGCTGCCTATAATTCGTTTCACAATAACTTGGCAAAGAGCAAACTCTCTCTCCAATTGGCTCCCTTGAGCCAATCGAAGAGACGGAGTGAAGGTGTGCGACAACTCTCCGCAGCAGGAGGGCACTCCGATGATGTGTTGTCATCTGCCTCTTTCAAACGTTTATGTTGGCTCACTGGGACTATCTTCAGTCGTTCGCCAAATTGTGGGGAAACAGAGTATAGTAGCTGCTGCTCTAATCACCCAAGGCCCGCATATTTACGCCTGCGTTCTGGGAATGTATTCGACAATAATGTTATGTCAGCAATGCCTGTGAACTCGACTCAGCGCCTAATGGACTCGAGTGCCGCATTAGTGTTCCACGTGCATGCACGTGCTTTACGCCGAAAAAGAAAATGGTGACAGTCAATGTTGCTTGATGGGGTTTTGAAAGTGTCTATTGTCATATGTAAATGGAATGTCCCGCCATATAACAATGCTTATACCCAGAACCATCACATACTATTAAATTAGATGCTCAGAGGTGTGTTCGTCCTTGTAATTGACAAAGTTACAGAAATAATTATTTATTGAGAGTGTAATATTTGTTCTCCAGTAGCTAGGCTTGTTTTGTGTTCATTAGAGTCAGTGTACTAAGCAGAGGCACGTATCGAGGGGGGGGGGGGGCATGGGGATGAAATACAACCCCCCCCCGAAACCTTCATTTTGCTGAGACCCTCCTCTCCCCCTCCCCCTCATGTCATACAGCACTTTGTCATGGGCGGGGCGGCCCCCCCCCCCCCCAGAAACAAAATCCCGGCTACGTACCTGGTGCTATGGTTTTATTATTATGTGTGTATAGTTTTAAATATCCTCTCCACAATGCCTACGAGGGACCTTGGAGGGAATAAATGAATAAATAACACTTTCACATCAGTGTTGTTTGTTCTGGGACGCACCACACGTTCAGGAGGGGTAGAAGGAGTGCAGCCCCTACGCAACGGGTCTGCCAGTCTGGTTCTTCCTATTTAGTCATATTAGGCCGTCAGAGATGCGATTGTTCGCCTAAAGCTCCACCGCATACAGTGAACACGATTCTTGGTGGTGTTGACTCTGAAGGAGTAAAGGGCTGGATGGTTATATAATGAGTATTTGGTTAGTCTATCGAATAAGTTTATTTCCACTTGGTACCGTGATTATTGATTTTTATCAAATGGTTCCATTGCAAGTTTTTTTCTGCGACAGTCTAGTGTCAGGCGTTCAGTTATAGTTCCTGTGCTCCTTGTTTTCGGATGATGCTTAGCCTCCTGACACGTCGGTGTTTAATTTGGTCGGGCGGCGACTTTGACTAACCCGATGGTATTGCTGACACCCACCCGCCGTCTTGTGATCATATGTCAAAGGCCGCCGCTGACATCCAATCCACTGAAGCTGCAGAGCTTCATTGTTATAATTTGAAATTGCAATTCGCAAATTTTGCTGGTATTTTTCCGCGCCAATGTAGCAAGTTCGGGCCCATGTTGCCTATGTGGCTGCGCCTTTTGCTGTAGCGTTGGCTTGATGGTTGAAGACAATGTTTGTCTGCCATACAAGCCACTTCCACACCACAACAGCGATTTCTTCTCTATGCCCGCGGCCACTGCCAGTTGTTCAAGTGTCGCGTGGAAAAGTGAAGTCGGCTGATGCTTCGTGTCCAGTTTTCAAGAATGACCAACCGTTCTATATTTTCAAGCGACTCAGCGACATTCTCTCTCAAAAGTGGGAATCGTGTGCAAAGTGCCTCTCGTGTAGTGGGCACTGATGATTGGTGTTGGCACATTAATACTACCCTTGGACGACAACCAACATCAAATCAACTGTCATTGCAATTGCCTCTCACTTGCTTTGTCGTGCTTAGTGTAGAAGCATCTGTCCTGGTTTCCTCCCGTCGAGGCGATGGGCACGTCGAAGCGACGGGCATCGGAAGCTTAGGGTTAGCGTCGGCACCGGGGACCGAGACTGCTGAAGGTACTTACTTCTCAGTGTCCCGTGATCGCACCCTGAGGCGTGGTCGAGGGTCGTTCAGCGCGAACCATCGCAGACCCACTCGTCGGTACAGGCACCTCCGGTAGACGTGGTCGGCCTCACCGCAGTGGTAGCAAAGTGTTCGTCGGTCGGCCGTTCGCCACACGTCCCTCTGCCTTAGTGTACCGTATTTTCCGGACTATAGTCCGCACCCGCTGTATAGTCCGCAGCGGCAAATATGGGGTCAAAAATAAAAGTGTTTGCTTAGATAGCCCGCAGCCGGTGCATAGTCCGCACCCATGCAGTGCATAGTCCGCACCTGGGGCTTAGTCGACACGAATATCCTCTAATACGCGGCACACCTTGACATATGCCTGCTTTCTTAGCTCACAAACAAGCCGATAATATACATAAATCATCATTAGCATACTCTTTTATTCAAAAAATCCGTCGCGTCTCGTCATAATCAACGATATTGAAAAACCAAATTCCTGTATAGTCCGCACGCGTAGATAGTCTGCGCAGCCTGAAATTTCAACTTTTAAACATGTATAGTCCGCAGACTATAGTCCGGAAAATACGGTACATGGTTCAGCGCGGACCTACACTGGTTCTTCCTGACGGTGGGAATACTACGGTGTTGGGGTGTCCCGTCGATATGGGCGTCGGGTGCTAACGGCAGCCGGTGGCAGTCATGGTGCCATCGCGGTGTAGGTCACCCTCGGTTTATTAGATGAAATACAAGCCGGACGACTGGCTGCTGTAAGCAGCTTCTTGAACTCCTGCCAGACAATGTCATCGATTATGTCACGGATGTCTGGGAGGCTGGCGTTGAGGTTGCAGCTGGACTACACGAGTGTGGAGACGCAGGAGAGTCGTTGATAGTGACCGGCTCGGGCCTGCAAGGCACACTTGATGTTAAAACCTCGGTGACACACCCTTCGACTGTTGTCAGATGGTTGTGAACAAGGCCGCCGAAGATGTGGCATGAGGATTCCTATAGCTTCTTCTCTTCTATAGCCTGAGGGTCGGCGCGGGTATTCAGGCACAAAACCTTCTCCACAAGGGCAGTGACGTTCCCGTTGAAGCCTTGTGCTCTGGACCGAAGCAGGCCTTCAGCCCTTTCTTTTTGATGTTGGCTGAAGAGGGTGCGCATCAGCTCGGTCTTCCGAACTTCCCATGACGTCAAGGATAATTCGTGGTTTTCAAACCAATGCCTGGCAGTTCCTTCCAGCAACGGGTTGGTCATCGTTGGCTTAGTCCGCTTCGGGTATTCTAGTAGGAGACCAGCTTCTGGTGGTTCTTCCTGGTGGTGGCGTCTTGCTCGGGGTTTAGGTCCTTCGCGGTCTAGTTGCGGGGATCGCTCTTCGTGTGGGAATCGCTCGTCCTGCGATGTTTCTGCCGGGCTCGGTGTCGGACTTGGTTCACGACTACTTGGGGTGTACGAGTAAAGGGCATGAAATACAGTACACAGTACCTTCACTAGAACACACGTTGACATCCGAGCATGGCCTAGAGGTTTTGCTGAATAGCAAAGATTCATAAAATAAAGGACTTGGAGCAAGCATCCGTGACAATATAACAAAACGTTCTGAAGGGCGTTAATCCTGACCAGTAAAAGAAGCTGCATTACCTGAATGGCAAGCTGTCCAAATAAGTCGTCTCCTTCGGTGTTTCGACGTTTGCCGTGGACGAGCTGAACGGAAACGGATGTGAGACCGCTTTTCTGGCATTGAATTGCCAGACCTGCGCTCCGTCAAAGTTCACCTCTACGCAAGAACAATTTCGAAAGCAGCGTAGGATCATCTAGCATGGCACGAAAACTACCAGCTTCAAAGCAGCTCTTCGCTGAGCCTCACAACCGAAGAGAGCCTCCGGTCATTTGGACGAAGCGGCACCACGACATTTTATTTTGTTTGTTTGTTCGTAACGTATATTGCTTACAGATTTTAGGCAATCGCGAGTGTATTTTTGATATTTGAATTTCTTTCCGCATGTTTTTTCGTGTTTTTTGTTTTGTCAGTTTGTTTTATTTTTTGTTTGCTTTGCCCCTCCCCTCTACAATGCTTCGGCGCTTGAGGGTATGTACAATAAATAAATAAATAAATTTTCGTAGCTAAACTGTGTATCCAAATGATACATCGCACACGCTTCACTGCAGGCATTGAGGTTCCGATGGCCAACGAGAGCGCCAAAACGTGGCGTTAAAAGTTATCTTTGTGGTGTCCGAATCAATTCCAGGTCGGAACAAGGCAGGGCCGATTCTGTCTCTATCGTATCAATATCTACACCGATCGCGAGCGGGATGCGCACCATTCCTCCGTATTTTCAAGTGATACCTACGTGGGAGACCGCGCTGAACTTTGAAGTCGCTTTCGAGAGGCTTCTTCAGATCACGGCTCCCTCGTCTGAAATTAACTTGCTCATACCAACAACAACAAGCAACGTATCCGACAAGCTCCGTCCCAGCTGGGGCAAGCACTGCCTGGTCGCTGCCATCTTGCCCATGGCGTCATGTATTTGGTTGTGTCATGTGAGGAGTAGCCACATTTGCGTTCTATGGTAGCAGACTTGTACCGTACGCATTACAAGTAATCAAATTACTTGTAATCGATTACTTTTGGAGTAATTTAGTAATCAGTTGATTACTTTTATTAGGCAAGTAATCACAAGAGTAATCTGATTACTTTTTGAAGTAATAAAAATTACTTCTAACCGTTACTATTTTTCCACAAGACTCCCCCCTCCCCCCCCCCCCGCGCACACCTTTTTGTTTCTGAAATGACAAAAATAAAATTTGCCTTTTTTTTCGAACAGAAAAAAAAAAAGATTTGCGAATCTGTAGGAAACGAAGTCAACCCCTTTGGAATGTCCGTTTGTTTCTTTCTTTTTGAGCTGGGACTGGGATTGGGAAGCCCCAGGAAAGCTTCAGTGCTTGACAAAGGCCATTCAGGGCGAAGTTTGACGGAGCAGAATGTAGCTTTGTAAGTCCTTTGTTCAAACTAGCCGCATCGCACACACACATAAAAATAAACAAAAAAAAATCCTGCTTACGGTACTTACTTGCAGCCCATAGGAGAACCAGAACCGAAGAATTTCTAAAGCGGATGCAAAATATAACGAAGCCAGTTCAAATGCACGTCAAGATTCCATATCTCCCCTACGTGGTCTTTGTGACAAGCAAGGTTTCGAGGATGGAAGCAGTTGATTGTTATGAGCGCTAAAGATGTAAGTCTTCACACAATAAAGTAATCGGAAAAGTAACGGTTACTTCTTAAAGTAATGTCCAATTGCTTTTGCTGTCGAGTAATCAAGTAATCTAATCGAATACATTTTAGCCAAGAGTAATAGTAATAGACCCTTTACGAAAGTCAGTCAAGCAACTATGAGATACCGAAACCGCCGCCATTACTGCGTCGTCGTTTCGGGAGCGAGCGATGGCAGGTGCTTGTGGCAGTACTCCCGATACCTTTGGCTACGGTCCTCATGGACGAGTGACTTTGCCTTTCCCGTGGAGCACTGACCACACTGCAGTTCCGCGCAGCTTTAACAAATGTAAGATAGAGGCGTACCGCGCCTCGACACTCGCTTCGAGCCGCCAGGTTGCCCGAAGCAACAAGTTCATCACCGAGGCCTACGTTGATCCGGCGTCGGTTCAAGTGTTGAGGTAAGCACTGTTCTTTCTTGTCGCCCGTTTAGACCTAAGCGTGAGCCAACCCAAAGCTATAGACAAGCGCGCGCATCACGCCGTGAACGTGTCTTTTACGTGCAGGCGGACTTGTGGCTGTCTGCCGCAGCGCCGTGCACAAGGAGACGCCAAAAGAGGCCTAAGATACTCGCGCATCTTCGGCCTCTTTTGCATGATAAAACGAAATGTAATATTTTCCGGCTCGTTGACTTCTCACAGCTTGAGATAATGTTACGAAGCTCAGTGGCGTACGGACTAAAGAGTACGAGACGGGGGTGAGGGGTAAACAGAATCGCTCTTGCGTCGTGCAGGTGAACTTCGCCCATGTACGCCGTGCTTCATAGTTTTTTTTTAGCAAAGGCATTTGTTTTGATTTTATTGCTTTCTGTGCTGGCAATTTTCACGTTGACGGTTTGACGTGTGTGGTGCCCGCGAGCGTGCACTATGTCCACTATCAGCACGAGCATGCTAGCTCAAAAGTTAGGACAAACCACAGACAAACCGGCCCTAGCTTCCGGCGTTTAGTAAACGAATAATCGCATATATGACACGTCATTTCTCACACATAGTGAGCACTGCTAAGATTACGCCTCTTACCTATTTAAAAACAATGTGGGTGAACACATAGTACGTTTGTTCACTGTACAATCTATGCAGTAAACATGAGTAAACAAAATCGCAAATTTATTTCAGATCCACCTCCGGAGTGCTCATCAAAGCAAGCTGCTTCAGGAGCCAGAGGAAAGCCAAAGTAGGAAACCTGGGAGTAGAAATATTGCGGTTAGAAAAAATGTGGTTCTATAACTCAAACGATGCAGACGGAGCTTTGCAATAGAAACTTGTTTCCGTTGGGCTGTTCTACTGGTTGTTTTTAAACAGCCTTCTGTCAAGACTCAGGTGTGTCTCTCTGTCCCTATTTGTTTTGTTACAAGCTCTTGAAACGACCTTAATAAAGTCAACTCTCCTATGCATCCCATGTGCCCGTCTGTTTTACTCACTCAGTGTTATTCTCAACAACACATCGTTCATTCATTCATTCCATACTTTATGTTGTGGCAGACGAATATGCTGTGTGATGTAGTCTATGGCATGCTGTGCCTTTTGCGGTTGTGATCGGGTGAGTTCTATGCTCACGGACAAAGTTACGAGGTAACGTGGTGGTTAAAGCACCTGAAGAGCAGCTCTAGCAGAACGTTGCGGGGACGAGCAAAGCAAATCGTTCTCGGAGGCCCGATACCGCCCCGGGCGCGCGCTTGAAGACATGTTTAGAAGTTGCAGCACAAGCTCAGACGAAGTACACCGCTCCGTGCTAGCAAGAGCAACCATGCAATGCCGATGTCGTTAACTTAAAACAATGTTCTATCGAATTTCATGTAATGTCGTGACGTGCGAGCACTCCTTGCGTTCATTCTTTTCTTCTTTTTTTTTTTGCGCGAGTGCTTGTGCGGACGAGGTATTATCCGAAGCTACGTGCCCATACCTACTAGGAAACTTCACACAACTTGTGATCGGAGACCACAACGCAACATTGTCAGAAATCAACTCTGAATACTGGTCAGGAGTCGCTCGCAGCTACGGGATCCGCGATTACTCGTGCAGTTTAAACGCATTTCGAAACGATGTCGCGTGGAGAGGGGTTATCCTCTATAGATTATTTTTATTTGTGCTAACTTTACACTCCGAAGCGGTGAACACAAGCTCGAAGCTTCGAAAAGCGCTGAGGCAGCAGCGGACAGGCCAAATGTGATCGTCGCTCACTCCGCGCGGATCTGCATGACCCGATTTCTTCAAATACTGGTGTTTTTAACGTGAAAAAAGAAAGAAAAAGACTCACCTTGTGTCGTTTTTTATATTTTGGCCCTCTTTGGGTGCATTGAGGGACGCAGCAATGGGTTGGCATGTCAAACGCTATCACCACTGCCGAACGCAGCGGAACGGTTCAGGTTCAACCCCTCGATGCTTGACGACGCAGTAATGGCGGATTTTGTCAAGTTCGCGCAACCGACACTAGAGGCGCTGACTTTCGAAAAGGGTCTATTGTAATCCATTACTTTTTGTTAGTAACGTGTACAAGACTGTATGGTGGCGAACGGGGGGGGGGGGGACAACTTTCGTGTGTGCACCGGAACCCCGGTTTATCGCTCTAATCCCCTATACCTCGCTGAGCGCGGTGCAGAAAGTTCAGGGCAATGTACTTCCGGTAAATCAAGTTCGGCGGTGTGCAAATAAATCGCAGCAACTATTATGCCTCCTTGCCCCCCCCCCCCCCCGGTCCCCGCAACGGTAAATTAATCTCTGCAGAAAAAAATTATGGTAAGAAGGGCCAAGTGATACACAACATTTTATTTCAATTTTATCTTTTATTTTTGTTTTAGTATTAAAGAAACACAATAGGGGTTAAAACTAACAGCGCAAGTAGGAATCCACAGAAACACACGTCACCACAGGCCACAAGAACAATCACACTTAGGGACATATTCCCAGCAAACAAGACACTCACACAGCGTTGTGTTAGTGTCTTGTTCGCTGGAATGTGTCCCTAAGTGTGATTGTTTTTGTGGCCTGTGGTGACGTGTGTTTCTGTGGATTCCCTACTTGCGCTGTTATTTTGAGATATGAATAACCAAGTTGCCCAAGCCGCCGTTTTGTCCACAATATGGGAAGATTCTTAGGTGTCTTGACCCTATACTCAGCAAATACTACTTAACAGGACCAAGAGAAACATTAAAAGAAAACTACAATATCAGAAAGTAACAGAATGTCTCATTTTACCCCGCCACGTGTGGCAAAATGAGACAACGTAGTGGAGTACAATAATATACACTTAAAATTGATCATATGCATTCAGTTTTTGCACAAAAAAAACACACTTGAAACGCACTGTGCGAGTTCCGACGCACTCTCCATGAGCCCACTCCATGCATTCCGCGCACTCGATCCCTACTGAATGCGGGCCTGCTTGCCTGCAAAGTTCTTTGCATGCATACCATGTACTGAGAGCCTCTTGTGGTGTGCATCGGATGGTCTGCTGAACGCTCGGACATTGCGCGCTTCTTCAGGGGATCACTAATAATATTTCTTTTCAATATAATTTTTGGGGGGTGGAGGGGGGAGGGGTTATTGAATGCCTGTGCTTGGTTGCTTTCGCCAACAACAGCGTTGCCTTGTGGGGAAATGACGTTACAACATTGTTGATCTCCGACCAGCTTGTTTTTGTTCTTTTTCTGCGCAACGTTAGGTACAGAAGAACTGTTCATGAAACTTGAAACGTCAGAAAGAACGCTACTTCTGCAGCTCAGTTGTTTCTTTGTAGAGCCGCTTCTCTTCGCATTCCCCTAGTCGTTTGGCTGGCTTTTGAAGCGCATCCTCTGGTACGCCAAAAAGTATGACAACATTTTGACGGGAGTGACGCTGTTCCTTCACAGTTTTAAGAGTTTTCTTCGTGCCGCTTTTGTGCTATGAATCCCTCGTGGTTTTCTTTTACATGTTCAGACGATCCTAGACACAAGGAGAAAAAGAATATGACTGAGGAGGAACCAGGAGACTTGTGCTTTATTGACATGGAAACCATAAAAGGCCAGATAGTCGAGCTTTCCTGCGCGCGTATCTTTTTACGTAAATAATTAATAAAAAAGTCAACCACAGCTAGCTCAAATTTGGACCAGATAGAGATAATAAAGCATACCAATAAAATTAAAGCTTACCTTGGCAGAACATTTGTTCCCAAACGGGGTGCAAGTCTCGAAGCGAAATTTCGCGCTAAATTTTGCGCCTTTTTGGTGGGAGGTAGACAGACATCAACCTTAACTCCGCACTTGTTTTCTCCGGAACACTCTTGCCGACAACTTTCAATTTTTATACACGCAAAGTGTACTGGTTGCGGCACCTCTCTGTGAATTTTGAACGTACTCCGATTCCTTGTCCAGGAGATGAATGGCGCTAAACACAAACTGTCGCATTTTAGTTCCCGTCTCATATTTCCCAACATTACCCTATTCAAGTATTGCTCATCAAAATACCGCATTTCATGCATTAGAGGACTACGAAAACGAAGGTCGTTGGTATCTTATTACCTACATAGTCTGTGCCAGTGGCGTACACAGGATTTCATTTCGGGGGGGGGGGGGACCAACGAAAGTAAAGCGGGACAAGATAAAAAGAGAAAAGAAAGTCCAAGAGGAAATAAGCGCATTTTCATTTTTTTTTGGTTAAAAACTGTGCATTCTTCCATTAAATAATTAAAATAAAGTTGCCACACTGGTTTTGGGATGATTATGATCCATAAAAATGATGCCCCGGAAATTCCTCACCAGGAAGGGATTTGCATTTTACTCTTTTATTTACAAGTCACGTCAACAGAAGGCACCAGAGTTAGCAGAAAACAAGAATCATAAAAACAAATATTTTATAAAGCACGACTCCAATGCACGAAGCCTTTAATCATCGGGGCTGATAAAACAATGATGCATAAATAGAAACGCGAACACGTTGATGGATAGACGATAAACACTGGAAAGCTGCTCCACCATAAATTACTTCCCATCTTAACATGATCTAACTGACCAACAAAAATCTCACGCGATTTGTTCGTTGATGTCAATTTCTAAGGTTTCCGAAGTCCGTTCACAAAAGAAAGTCAAGGAAGTCACGCAACGCAACAAACGAACGATAGAAAATGGTTTATACACTCACATTTTGCACTTAGCTCTCGTCCTGAGGCAGCGGGTCGCACACTCGCGTCGCTATCTCGCGCGGTTCTCAATCTGCCGATGACAACTTCCGTACTCGAACCTTGAACCGCAAACCCCGCGCCTTTAGGCTCCTATATTCACTTTGCTAAGACTTTTCCCGCCATCCGAGGAGCCAATCAGATATCGCTCTTTTGAGACCAATGGGTGCCACGCGGTACAAAACAAACATATACAATACAAAATAAGAAAGGGCACGTGCACAGACCCTCGAAATTTCCCAAAAACCTTCGCCCTAAAGGCCCGTTCACACTTTTGCAACCGAGTACGACCGAGAGAGACAAGACCAACTTTTAAGCCTTCTACGATGTCCAAGGACCAGCTCCACAGTAGCGACAGTTTTGCCGAGCCTCTCGGCGAAACTGTCGTCATACATACAATGAACTCCTAGCATAGCAACTCCGCAAGTACGGATCTCTGACTCATTGCATTTTCCCGGTTCATTATTCTCGAACTATCTCTGCCTCACCTATATATATATATATATATATCAGGCACGTATCCAAGGGGGGGGGGTCCATGGGGCACAGGCTCCCCCCCCCCCGAAATCTTCCATTTTATTGTTCTCTCTCCTCATACAAAGATGGGGTTCATGGAGTCTCGCCCCCCCCCCCCCCCCCCCCCCCCCCCCCCCCCCGTGTGTGTGTGTGAGGAAAGGAAGGGAAGGGGTGAGGGCACACAGTCCCCCCCCCCGCCGGGGGGGTAGCGTGGCGGGGGGGGGGCTATGTCGACAGAGGGTGTGTGTGTGTCTCGAATCACTTGTTGACGATTACCTTCCACTGTTGGAAGCACTTGAATGGATGTTTTGGTTATTCATAGTATTTATTTATCAATCCGGACCAGACTATAGATCATCGTAGTATAGTAATGCATTAATGAGGCCGAAGAAATCTAGCGTGTACCGTTTTCAGTCTCCGTTTATGGATCTCTCGTTGTCTTTCCTGCAGGCTCGCAAAGGAAAAATATACGTTTAGCCATCGTCCGAAGACCCGGGATATTTTTCGTCATCCCTAATATAATGTTATTCTCTTTTCCAGCGAAAATACTGATAATAATAATTTCGACTTTACTTTGAAATCTTTCCTTTGGGTTATTCGAAAACAAAGGGTCAAAGGAGAACCATTTACTGTTGTCTTCAGTTTTTCTGACGCCTGCTGGAGCGAATTCAAATAGCTTCAAGAACTCTAGATCTTGGTGACCGATGCAGAGCCTCCCAGAAATATTTTACACATGCGCACCTTTCTGCGCTACTCTCTCCAAGGTGTCAAAGAGACGAAGGAAGTGACTGGGCGCCTTCTATAAATCAAGATGTGAATCTGCTTATATGGCACTTTATCACCTTTATAATGATAAGGGGAGCTCAAAGGTGCTCCCAGCCGTCTTTGTATTGAACGCACATAACAGCGGGATGCGACTACGCGTTGTAATGACTTTCCTCTGATCCACACTCCCAGGACGGAGCAACAGCAGTTTCCGATTCAAGAGTTTCGCCATTTTTGCCTAAAATGCTGTTGCTTGCAACGCTTGCGAAGGTGTAGGCAATCTGTGAAACTTTATATGGAGGAAGCCGTCACGATGGCAGAGCTGCGGTTACGTCAGAAAGACGCCGAGCTTGATTGGCTCTGATTGAAAGTAGTGTGCAGGACTTCAGCAAGCCGCTTTGAGGTCTACCCCCTCTTCTTTCATTCAGAACCAATCAGAGTCATGTTTTGACGTCACCACAAGCCCCGCAAAGAAGTACTTGTAACCAGGTCCGCATCCTTT
>JAZHYW010010349.1:0-67388 GCA_037355805.1 Ixodes ricinus
TTTGTTTGTCTGTTTGTTTGTTTGTTTTTAACGAAGAATGTTTATTCCAATATTATTTCACTGTAAACGTCCACCACACGCTCGCACCTCTGTAGTAAATTCCAGCGCGATACCTTGAGAAGCCGAATATTTCGGGCCGTCCAAATTGCCTAAAAAGGTTTAGCTCACATGCTGCACATGCGGGTTCGTGGCCAGCCGCTTACCCAGCCGCTAACCTTACATCACATCACGAAAGATCAAAATGCGAATAGGATTCTTCATTTTCTATCACTTTTCAGAGTACTTTTCACACACACAAAAAATACTAACTCCTGACCAGAGTAATCCTTTACGAGAAATCCGTCATGGAAGTGAATAAAAAATTCAATGAATGAAAGCGGGGTATTATTTTTTTAATTAGTTTGAAATTTTTGCGTTCTGCATTTGGGCGCAAGAGGTGTATTATCTATTTTAAAACTAAGAGTGGAAGAGATAATCTTTGTAAAACTTTAATCAGCTTTCCTAATGGTAAGCTTCCAAAACTAACCTGACCTTCCCACGTAACTCCCGGGCGTCCCATTTTAGTCGAATAATCCAACAGGCACTTTTGTGGGATGGCATTAAGAGCAATGTAAATTGGCTAAAAGAAACAAAAAAAACGCCTACCTTCCAAAATCAATATCACAGAGTTCCTAAAACAATTCGTACATCTTGTTTTATTTATATTATCGGCTCGCAAAAATCGGACGTTTTATTTCTTATGCACTAAAAATAGTTCGAGATTAGTCAAAAATGGCTTGAAAGTTCGAAAATTTAAATGAGAGGAGTTGACATCCTCAAAAACAAAATGCAAGGAACAAGAATACAACTAATAGACTTAAAATTGCAGCCATTTAGGCTATTTGGCTGTTCGCCAAAAAACCTAAATGTGGTTTCTCCAGTTTAAGTTTCTCGAGCCAAAACTAGAACAACCGTACTCGTGAACACCCAATTACTTGGTTGTGACGCAGAAAAATCGGAATAAAATAATTAGAAAAACATAACGCTCCAAAATATGAGTTAAGGGACGTCCTTCTGTGTCCCGCTCACATTAGCCTCACTGATGTGAGGCTGATAGTAAGCGGGGCGGACCGAGCGCAAACCAAGTGCACCATGTGGTTTGCACTCGACCTATTCAATGTTCCTTAATTTTTGTCAGCCGCATCAAGCTTGTGTGCATTTCCGCAGCTGTTTCTCGCGCGCCTGCTCTTTATATAGTTGCTTTACAGACACCTGTGACGCTTAGCTCAGATCCTTTTACGAACGCCGAGGCAAACTGCCGAAGAACCATGAGCTCCAGCCGAGTGTGTTCATGTTTAACTCTAGCCGGGTTCCAACATGTATTTCGGAAACTTCGACTCCCCGTGACTACCCCATGATTCTGCCTACGCTGCCAAAAGGTCGTTATTATTTTAATTCAGTTTTTCTACGCGGTGACTCATCAGCGAGACCGTATTGCATCGACGACTTTCGCAACATTTTGAAGGACGTCGTTGACATAAAGTACGTGGCCGGCTTCGGTGGGTTTGAATACAACCATAATTGCATGCTCACATTGCAGAACGCGGCAGCGAAGGAGAAGCTGCTACATGCGGCAGTGCTCAACGTCAAGGGCAAGACCCGCCTGGTCATTAATCCGAACGTGAGTGAGAAATTATTCAAAGTTCACTGAGGTTCCTCTCTGCGTTCGCTGACGAAGCTGTGCAAAAGACGTTCGAGTTGTACGCGCAAAATGAAATAAGTCGTGCGCGAGAAGTGGAGGCAACCAGGTTTTTAGAATGTGGAGGCCACAACGCCAACAGTCACGATGGTGCTGAGGGGACGTATCACAGTGGACGCTATCCCGCATCATTTCGACATCCTCGGATTGCCAGCGTTGGTGTCCATTCCAGGCCGGTCACCTCAGTGCTTACGGTGCAAGAAGGTAGGACACATGCGCAAGTAGTGTCCCACCCCGTAGTTACAGGACGTGCCGTATTTTTGAACATGAGGAGGACAACTGCCTCCAGACGTCCGCGGCAAAAACGAGGCCTCCAATTGAACCACAGGTCATCGATAGCCGGATAGACCAAGATGAAATAGAGAAGACCATTGCCGCGACTTCGGCAAGGAAGGCATCTGACGTCGTCGGAGCAGCTGATTCAGCTCAACATGCAAGCAGCGTCGCGGAAGTCAAGGTGACAGAGAGGCCGTTGCCGGAGACGGGAAAAAACTCGCAAGCAGGACAAGTCACACTGGAACATGTCTATATGAAGGGCGATGAAAACAGAAAGGCCAGCGAGGCAGATGGTAAATCGGATCAAGAAGTCACCGGAGCGAAAGCGACAATCAAAGGATAGGAGGGGCGATGAACGGAAAAAGAGCAGCAGCGCGTGCGATTGTGGCGCATCAACGATCTAACCTTCTGACCCACAAGCGTTGGAAGAAAGGCACCGAACCTCAAGGCCAACTACGATTAACAGAGGGGAGTGCGTCAGTACTTGGGGAAATGGTCTTCGAATATTGACGACGTTCTGCCAAACGTGTAAGCCATCCCAACCCCAACACGTTATTGGATGGCTAAGAACTTAATTCATTGAACATTGCAACTTGTAACGCTGTTATGTACTGTGACAAGTAAACGTAGGCAATGACTACTCAGTCTTCTGCAAGAAAAGCGCATAGATATTTAGTTCATTCAGGAAACAAGAATTTTCGCGCATGAGCAGGCAAAATACTTTGTGCACTACTTTGGGCACGCGTTTTGGTGTTTCCACATCGATACTTGGCAATGCGTCCAGAGGAACAACGGTGCTTGTCGAAAAGAAAAAGTGCTTTTCCTTTGTTGATTGTGAGCTCAAGCGCAGACGGTCGAGCCAGCAGAGTTGCCTGCTTTGTTAAAAATGAACTAGTGCGTCTAGTGTCTGTTTATGCACCGAGTGACCCTGCTAAAAGCTTTCTTTTTTCAACTCTTTCATACGAATCTTGGACACGCCTGAAATGTCATTCTAGCCGGGGACTTCGTCTTATCTGACCGTCACCGCTCTAACCACGCTACGATAAGCGAATTCGAGTGAAGCTAAGCTGAGAGGCGTGTTACGAGCAGTTTGATCTTGTCGACGTCACAAGCCCGCTAAAAGATTTATCTCCTCGCTTCACGCGTTGGCAGGGGCATCTCACGCCCGCCTTGACAGACTTTACATGTCAAGCGAGATGCTGACTCAGATGGAGGAGCACAAAGCTGAGGCTGTCTCGTTCTCTGGTTATGCGCTGTTTTCCTTTTTTCTCAAACCTAGAGCGAAAACTCGCAGCAAGGCACGTGATGGTAGCTGGAAAATGAACATGAGCATTTTACGAGACAAAGAATTTGCTTCGATTGTGAAGGAAAAGATTGAGGTGCTTGGCAATGAAACTCCGCTAGATGCCTGCGTGTGGAAAACTTCAAAATGGAGTTGAAGGAACTTGCAACTGACTTTTCGCAGAGAAGTCAGCTCGAGTTCACGCGAGAGAAAAGAACGTTGGTCCAGTCTCTCAAGACACTAATTGTCGAAGAAGAACAAAAGCAAGCCTTGTAGTCTTTCAGGATGACATAAAAAATGTAAAACACAACTTCGCAAGTCACTGGAAGAAAAGTTGAATGGTGCTGTAGTCCGGAGCCCTACACGAATCTTAAAGAGACCATGAAATGACTTATTTCATTTTTGCCAAATAACTTTTACATTAAACCTTCAGTGTTCACTGAACGCCGGAGAGGCATCCGTTTTCGTTTTGGTTTATTAACTTCTACACGAAAAATAATAAAATACTGAGTTTTTCTTTCTCTTCAACTTACCGCGAAACAAGCCGCGGCGTACTTTTGACTGTCGTAACGTACTGCGGCACCGGAACCGGAAGTTCTAACGGCAGAAGGAGAATGGGAGTGGTGGCGGCAAGCTGGTGGTGTGCCGGTAGGTTTTATTGCAGGGTTTTACTGCGCTGATGGCGCTGATGCCACCGAAATATTTTCTGAATCGGCGCCCCTCATCACTGCGGTAGTCATGGACATATGGCAGCCGAGCATATTCAACTATATATGTTGCGCTAGAGCGATAGCATGGAACTGGTCCCACACGCCGATACGCCTGTTGAAGAGTGCGGCGGGTCTTCCAACAAAGACTCCAGTTCCTCGTCGGAATCGGAAGACAAGGAGTGGCGACCCCAGTGTACGGAATCTTCCGAGCACACAGAGATCACCTTAGACCTGGGGTCCCTCAAACCGGTGAGCCTGCACTGAGTTCTTCAACGTGGTTCTTCGAGTGGCAAGCCGTGAAGCTGCAACCGTTTCTTTTTAAGCTCCGGACTGCAAAATCTGTAATTCGGGCACTTGCAACAAGCGCGTTAGATACGACTGCATCCGTTATGACCGGAGCGACCGGAACAACCGCTCTGCGACGCGCGTACACACTCCTGCAACCACTGCAACAAGCGCAGCAGGTCGTCAGCACGACGGCCGCTTCTCCGCCGCCGTCAGCTGTTTCCGCGGTGCCTTTAAAAAGAATTAGACGCACTGCCACTGACTCGCGTAGCAGAAAATGGACAGAGTTTTGTATGGGCTCAAGCTTTATTAATATTCATTTTGTCAGGATAGGCTCGCAGGGCAAAGTGAATGAAAAGAAAAAAAGAAGATGCAGTACGCCGTCTTGGACGATGACGACTTTAACACACGACTTTATCAATGGTACAAATATCGCCACACGCCTTTTCTACGATTGCAATCAACGATGCAATCTTAGCAGCGATATGTCAACGTAGAAAATATGATTTCGTGGTCACATACCTGTTGCGAACGTTCAGGAATGCTAACAATAATCACTCTTCTCGGCTGATGAAAACGCTTTAAAATTCGAAGCCATATCACATGAGCGAATGAAGTTTTAGCGAACAGCACCATTTGAGCGAGTCCGCCTTTTAGCGAATAACGGGGGCGCGCGTTAACCTACCCCCCCCGTGCTGCGTTCACGCCGCTTCGTGGCGGCAGTCTACGGTGGCTCATTACAAAAATGTTAAGCCACGTGGCCCACCTGAAAACGCCGCTTCGCGGCGCCCGACCATTCGCTAAAGTGTATTTCGATAAAAAGTCGTCGTTCGCTGAGACGTCCTTCGACCAACTGAGTGCCACCCGTCAAAATTTGCACCCTTCATGCACGCCTTTAAATACAGTACGCACCAGTAATACCTTGAATATGAGCACACGCATGGAATGCGCAAAATAAAAATAATAAAAACTGGACGATGTTCGAGGACACAAATGATAAGAAAGCACCACTGTAGTCGAAGTAAACAAACACGACAGCACGAGTGTTTCTGCTGTCTAGAGTGTGCCGCCACAACATCGCCGCACGAGTAGATGGATCTTTCTTTCAAGGAAGTGCTGGGTTATCATCACGACACATGACGAGAATTCAGTCAAGGACAGCGCTCTACGCTTAACGATGAGCTTCAACCACGCCGACCACGACGACTATCACCACCGACGCCATGTTTTTTAGCACATAGCAGGAACCGCGACCGACATTCTACGCGCGCGACCGAGCTCTATTCAGCAGACGATGCTCGTGGGTAGACAGCGCAGGGGCAGTCCTGATCTTTCTCTTGCTTCGTTTACCACACGAAAAATGGCGCCTGAATCGGAGTATTATAAAATTAGGCAATATATGTCACATCGCTAATTATGCTACAAAATATGGATGAAAATATTCTGCGAGATAGATTTACTTCGACCTAGTCGGCTGTACTAACTAACTTCTAGACCAGTTTATACAGTCGGTGACAGGTTAAGAGTTCAGGTGAGGCTCCTCCCACATCTTTACTTTAGCAGAAGGAACACTGGGGAGGAGGTGACCTCTTCTTCAGCATTCCCTACGCTAAAGTGGGAAGGACTCCCTCTGAAGTCTTAACCTGTCATCGACTACAGAAAGTTCAGGCTGTTGTGGCATTGCCTCGCTGCTAGAACGTCGTTCAGGGTCGAACTAAATCGAACTCACAGTACATCATACACTTCAAGCAACAGGATTCACGGCTTCCATTGATTAGTGTTATTACGACAAATCCAAGTGACACAGTACCACTACAGACCTTTGAGCAGTAACAAAGTGTTATCGCTAAAATGTATTCGCCTGATGTAAATTAATTACAATATAGATAGGTATGCGAGCTAATACATGTTTTAATCGAGGCTTTCACTATTTGAAAATAGTTGCTTGTCATATTTAAAAAATATATCATTTACATTCACTGATTCTTAGGTAAGCATTCCATATGTTTATGGCCATTTGTATAATAATTTAAGTTTTAATAAATGCACAACATTAAATTGTTTTTTTTAAACGAAGGGGCAGCATGCACCTGACATGCCTCTTGCGGGTATCCTGTACCTTGAGGACGCAAGACAGACAACATAAAATTTCCTGCGGGAAGAGCTGCATTGAGCCGAGTCCGGTATACTCTCTTGTACGTGCACTCGTCCTGCGCCTCACTGTCTACTTTATTTTGAACTTCTATCCGTATTTATATGGACAAACATTGGGCCTCCTGCGAACAGTACTAGTCAGAAGTGAAGTGTTCGAGATATTTCTGATGTCATTTAAGCTAAAAAGTATTTTGAAAAAGTTGAAAAAATCTCAGTCAAAATTGAATGCATGCTAGGCCAGTGTTCGGTTATTGACTCAATCAGACGTTTATTAACCTCGAGAGCCATGGAACTTTTAACGGGAGACGTAGGCCTTGCACTTTTGTTTATTACCTTGCTGGAATTTTGTATGCTGATCAAGTTAACGAAACACTTCAGTGCCTCTTTAAGTTGATCTAAGGTTCATTATATTTTTGATAAAAAAGAAAATTCAACCGTGTTTGCACCAATCGTCTCACATGCCTGATATTTTATGTCACAAACTGACTCCAATTTGAGAGTGACTTCTTTCAGTTATTCTGAAGTGTATTATTGTTATCTCTGACAGGTTAAAGTCTCAGGTGACTGATCTTACATAGTAGGTTTCAAGCGTTAATTTATTTTATTATTATTCTATTACAGTATTTCAAAAATGCATGTTTATTCTGCATTGTTTTCTTTGCATCGAAACAGATGTTTGTTTGTATTGCTTAACTTAATAATATTTTCTTTTATTCCACGCATTTTATTGCAGTTGCGATAAGTCAAATAAAGCATTAGGCTGTCTTATCACATGATTTCCGAACTTCATTCGGTCGCTTTCTTTAAACAAAACATAAACGGTACCTGCAATGCTCATGTGTGACCAACAATGTTTATGACATCCTTTTATTATAGACTAGCTGAGTGTTTACGCAATTGAAATCTAAAATATATTAGACTAATCTGATCATTAGAAACACCAACCAATAGCAATCATGACTCCGGTGTCTCCACTTGTCCAAACAGAACACAAAAGATTGAAGCTGGAATGCGGCTTCTGATAAAATAGTGCCAAGGGCTTCCGAAGTACTGCTTCAAATAGTGCACAAGTCTGAGATTTCCATTGTCCTAAATATCTTTGTGCCAGACTTGTAGACCAATGTAGAATGTCGTTATAGACAATACATAAAAAGTAAAAAAGTATTTCGTGAAACATTTCAGCACGCAAGTATCTGATGCTGTGGTTTTCGCTCTCTGTTGCCTGAAGTCAGGAGAAAAAGAGTGCACAGTACATCTTACAACTGGATTACATTGAAAAGAAACCTTCGTGAATGAAAGCCGACTTTTCGCTCGAAGTCTTAGCTTCCACTGAGCCAAGAGAAGGTTACCTAAGTGAGTGAAAAAGTTGCTACACTCTGACATTTTCAGATGGCTCCTTCTGAGTGACTCGTGTGATGTATTGCGAGCTTTTTATTTCTCCTGACTTGAGCTAATAGTATCAGAAACTTGCGTGTCGTAAAATTTAGTTTCTTACAACTTTCTTGATTTTCTTTAGAGGTTTATAATGGCATTTTCGGATGGTCTACATGTAACCATATTCGGAACAGCGGAAGTCCTGGGCGTGATTTATGCCAAACAATGTTCCGGAAATAGATTGCTCTATTGTATCCGTAACAGCGTTCCAGATATCAATGTATGCACTCTCAGAAACGTCAGTATGTCTACTTTCCCGCAAAGCACTTGGAGAGCCAATCACTGCAATTTACGGAGGCGGGTCAGAGAAGACAATGCCAAAACATATGTTCAGATAAAAAAAAACGAAGTCTGCGCTGTGACACCAAGCAAAGCAAACTTTGCGTTGCTTAATGTCACAGCGCAGACTTCGTTTTTTTTTAGTCTGAACGTATGTTTTGGCATCGTCATTTGCTGACCTGCCTCCGTAAATTGCGGTGATTGGCTCTCCGAGCGCTTTGCGCGAAAGTAGACGCACAAGCTTTTTTGAGAGTGTGGAACAGCTTCCCAGATGTTATTATGTGGAGCACTGTTCCACATACTACGCTAAAACTTATCTGAAACACTGTTCCACATAAAAGCTTTCGAATTGTATGTTGAGCAGCTTTCCAGATGTCATCATGTGGAGCACTGTTCCACATACTGCCCTGAAAGCTTACCTGAAACAATGTTCCACATACACTATGGCGTACCTGGAACACTGTTCCTTATAGGTAAGCTAAACATTTCTGCAATATTGTTCCTCTTATAAGTGGAACACTAAGTGGAACGAGATTAAGATTGTACGGCTCAGACACCGGACGCCCATTGAGGCTGTATAACCATAAACATATTATTTTAGTTTTATTTTACACTAATTCGGTTTGCGCAGGTGAGTTATGTGGCAAGGGGTCATAATATAGGGGGCTAATCGTAACGATCAGTCGGCTAATTAACTCGTAAGTTAATGAACGTTTTAATACTGAACATACGCAGGAAGCACGACTGAGCACTGAAGTTACCAGTCGAGCAGAGGGAGCAAGGCTACTGGTGAGATAACGCGCACGCGCGATTTTTAGTTTCCTATCATCGTTTTTTTTTTGTGTCTTTGTTGTTTTTCACCCCAGCCTTGTTTTTGTTGCGCGAGTGGTAACTTTGGTACACTATGCATTTTCCACGCGCTCAAAGTTCTTTTTGAAAATGATTGATTTCGAGGCTTTCGATAACGCGCTCAGCAACTTTCGAATAGGAACCATATGTCTATTTTTCCTACTTAAAAAAAAAAAATTACCAAATTAAATTTTATTTTCCAATTTATCGTGACATTCATCCCCCTTCCTTACGTCCCCCTGGCCGTATAACTCACCTGCAAAACTTGCATTAGTGTAGCTTTCACGGATTTTTCTTAACAGATATGTTCGGCTTCAAAAAACCACCCTGTATAACTTAATACGTTATGTAACGCTTCAACTGCCGTCGGATTAAGGCGCTTGAACCATAAAGAATAAACATAAAGTTTTTGTTTTGTTTTTTTCATGGAATTCGCTTGATCATTTTGTGTTAAGATAGATATAAAAGACAACTACTAGATTGACCGCGCATTTAAGGTCTATATTAAGGCAGAATGTAATGATTAATCTGATTTTATTCGCACTGGTTCAGCTAGATAATGTCCAGTTAACCATATGACCCAATATTTTAATATTAACATCGAGAATTCGAGCTTCCGGTCCGAAGTGCAAATGAAGTAGCAAAAATAAAGAAAGATAAAGCCGTTGAACATTGAGCTGTGCCTGCGATGCACTAATATTGAACATAAACTTCTTTCCTTTTCCTTTCGTTTATGTAATATTATTATCTCTTTTTTCAGTACGCACAACGGTTTTTTTATGTCATTACAGTAACGTCTTTCCTCCCGCGGGTACCGTAAAAAATATTTTTAATGCAGTATATGTTTTTCAATTTCGAATTTGGGAGAAAAGCGGCTTTCTCCCATTGGTTATAAAATTCATGTCATCAAGTTCAATTTTTTTATATATACAATAATATTTTCTCCGGCAGAAATAATTAGCGCTACCAGAAATGTATTGATATAAAATGTTTTCGGCTAAAATTTATGATTGTACTTATTGTTTTGTTTTTTAATTGGCTTTGCCATAAATAAGGCGCAAATGTTCCGGTGCTTATTTATAAGGAAATATCGTCGATGTTTTTTGGTGTTTATTTATTTTAAAACATTGCTGTACTGTGGTAATTTGTTATGTGCGTAATCTAAAACGATAAATATCGGCAAAAACAATACGCATGAAAACTATTGGTTCACGTGTGAGGGGCTAGTGTTTCGACAGAAAAAGTTGCAAAAAGGTTTGTGGGTGTTTTTCCGTTTTAACCGATTTTGTATTTTTGACATTAACGGTTTTTTTCCACGTTTCCCGGTTTAAAAAAAATGTTGTAGTATTGACCCCGGTTGATGTTTATTTGTGTTTTTTTTTGGTTACAACTGTGAAGTCCATCGTTACTAGTAATTAGTGGTGCATCATTGTTATATCTCGAAATGGACTTCAAAAACTTTAAGTCGAAATGCTTTTGAAAGTCTCTTCTTTTTTCTTTTTTTGAAGAGAGGTGGTGTTTCACTTAATTATTAATTTCTGGTCACACCCGGAAACGTCATTTTTATTCGTACTTTGTCTCGATAGTTGTGTCCAAGGTTGTGTAAGTCATGGTGCAAGCGCGGGGAACGAAGTGCTTCCCATTCCCTAGTGCTCAAGCTAGCACACGATTTGCCAGATAGATCATAGGTAGCTACTGTTCTCGATTCAAATTGATCGAGCAAATCGCTAGACGAATGCCAGTTTCCAGACTAAGCTCTTCATCGAAAAACATCAATAAAAATATTTTCTAACATGTATCTTGTTTTCTTTTCTTTTGTTTACACAAGTCGGCTTTAGTTTCTTTGTAAGACTCGTACAAAATACTGAAAAAAGTATTTAAGTTATTGAGTGCTAGGAAAAATAGTAACTGTGTTAAGTATTAAATAACTGAATAGTCAAAAGTATTTGAGTAAAATACTAAATATTTTAGAAATCATATCGTTACTTTCACTATATTTTCGAGTTACATTGTTTCTATAAACCAGAAGAAAAACTAAGCAAACAACACTCAAATGTAAAAAATGCCAAAATTATCAAGATTTTTTTTGGCTAGGATTGCAGCTGTTTTTCGTAATTTATTATCGATGGTGTAATTTATACTCTTTCTGCACAAACACAAAATTATCCGGATTATAAAAGATGCATGCGATCGCAGAGCGCCAAGATTGACGAACGTAAATGTTTTACCATTAATTATTATTCTTTTCGGTACAAAAGACGGAGGTAACTTTCGAGTTACTTAATATGTCAGTATACACGTTACGTTCTAAAAGTATTTGTAAAATATCAAGTTTTTCCCAAAAGAGTGTGTGATAGATTAACTAGGATATTTAAGCCACATTTGTCTGCTTTTAATTCCAGTTCTGCATTGTTACTTATTTACTTCGTTACGACACTTCAGAATGATGCAATAACTATAATCTTAATTTTGCGAGGCGATTTATTAACCTAGCTATTCGGACAGGCTCCTACAACCTGTGAACAAAAATCTTTTGTGTTTTTGACTTGTATTATTTTTATACATTACTTATGCCCGGTATTTTCGTGTTGTTTTTTAGTTTGTGTGTATTTGCGTTATTCCTGCAGCGAAACAACCAAGAACCTACTTAAGAGGTCGCAATCTTTAATGAGACACGCGATAAATTACTATCGTTGCAACAAGGCAACCTAAGTAACCCGAGCAAAATAGCAAAACTTTGACGGGCGCAATGTTAAAATGTTTATTTATATTTTTCCTTTCAATTTTAAATCGAATAAAAAGGGTGGGTCAAGCTGCCCCCAGCGTTATGAACGAGAGTCAGAAGTAATACAAGCCAAGCAACGATACGCTTTGCTCGAGGAAACCGCGGCTGGGTCAAAATATTAGTTATGTTTACAAAACAGCCTTGTTCCTACAAACACTTTGCGTACAAATTCCGCGTGTTTCCGGACCTTGGCTCGTTGATTACTCGAAGGAAGTGCGGCCCTCAAGCAATGCTGGTAGCCTGAAAGTAATGCTTTCACAACTTTGAAGCACTTTTAAGTTTAATGATCTATAAAACAGGTCACAGTTAACAAGCGCTTGCGTGGGAGGGTGATTTTCTTAATTGCCTAGCTAGCGGCTTATTAATGCGTACGTTGTACTGCGACTCACCCCAGTATTTATCCTCCAGAAATTAACCCTTTCCTTCGTCTTCGCGACTGAAAGGCAAAGTCGCCACGGCTTTCATCCGCAAACTTGTTGAGACCCGTTTTGTTGGTTCCTCGCAATGTGCATTGCAAGGTGCCTTGTTGTGTACGCGTTGGCCCTAGGGTGGGATCGTGTGCTCATTTTGTGGTACCATGATATTTCTAGCCTTCTTGGCGACGTTTCGCAGCGAATCCCGAAGGTGTGTTTCATGTAAGTCATGGCGTATGACGTCATAGTATCGCGTGATGCCATGGTGTCTGACACGGCGACGTCACGGGACACTCTAGCGTCACGTCACACCATGACGTCATGTGATAGTGTAACGTCACATCACACCGTGACGCACGTCATACCACTTCGACACGTGAAACCTCGACGCGAAATTGTGGTGTCACGGCACGTGATACCTTTACGTCAGGGTACACTGTGACGCCATTGACACTGCGACGTCACATGACGTCATTATTAGTATGCAGTGTGATTGTGCGTTGTTTGTGTGCAGTGCCTCGGCGGTCGCGGCAGCTTGATTGCTAGACGTGGCAAGGAACTGGAAATTGCTTTCCTATGCAATACAGCATGAAAGAATATAGAGTTTCAGTAGATTGTTCGAATACCTCAGATACTTCCGATAATGATGCATGCGCAAAGGCGGCGGCGGGTATCGTTATCGAAGTCATTGGAACGAACACTATAACTCTCTAGTGTCCCTCGGCAGAAGCGGTTAGCTCCTCTCGACGCGAGGGCGTCGTTTTAGCTAATGTCATTTATTCGCCATATTCGCGTGATGGCATCTATTAGGGATCGAGTACCCCAGAAAACGACCCACGTGAGAGAATAAGACGATTGAGGTCGCCGAGTTCCATCGTGATCACGATGTATGAGAGGATATCGTCTTCTCAGACGTCGTTTCACAGTTACGACATCTCGTGTTAATTGTTTCTAAATACCTCGTCCTCGAACACGAACTGAGAGTTCGCTTCACTGTCCATTTAGCTTCATGTTTGACGCTTCATCAACCACCTGCTAATCTTTCGCGTATTTGTGTTTCAGGGTCGAAAGAGGTACCACGGTCGAGTTAACTAACCAAGAGACGGGCGTCTTGTGCGAAAAAAATCGTAACGGGCAGTTCAACGTCGTGCGGACTATTGACTCGACCAGAAGCGTCCTCCTTCGTCGCCCGCGGAATGAACTCTCGCGCCACGTCCTGAGGAGTTCTCTAGACTGGTAAGTGAACAGTCCCTTACGCCTGGCATAGCGGACCTGCCATCAACATAAACGAAACTTGTTTGGTGGGGTGTTGGAATAAACGAGGCGGTTAGAAGTCATTGACTGTACGGGCCCTAGTGGCAAACGAAGGTTTAACGAATTCGTGCTGCGCGTGTAGCGAAGCGAAGAGGGTAAACATCTTCCCAGATGTAAGCTGGTAGAAACTCACGGGAGAGGAGGTGATCAGAAAGCGCGGGGACGCCAGAGATTTGGCTGAGCTCTGACGGCAGTGATTGGTGGGTAAACGCGAAGCTCCTCACCTTTGTGTCTGGTCACTGTTGGAAGGAGTTCGAGCGCTTTTGAAGAGTGAATAGAGGCAAAGGCATCTAGCTTTGATCACCTACTCTCTCTTATCACTCCCGTCAGTGCTCGGCTTTCTGGCGTCCCCTGCGCTCTTTGATCACCTACTCTCTCTCAGTTTGTACCCGTGCAAACCATTTTAGAAAGGAGGTAATGGCCGAAGCAATTTTCAGCGTTTGTGCGTATGGCTCGTG
Source organism: Ixodes ricinus (assembly GCA_037355805.1). NCBI lineage: Eukaryota > Metazoa > Arthropoda > Arachnida > Ixodida > Ixodidae > Ixodes > Ixodes ricinus. The sequence goes on from JAZHYW010010349.1 coordinate 13,978, forward strand.
CTTAATGTTCGCTCTCCGAAGACGCAATCACGAGTGCGCTGTGCGGGGACGGGACGGGGGGGGGGGGGATTACACGCTGGGCTGTGATTTTGTAAACATTGTGTTTACATAAACTGGGCAGAAATGATGTCTGAGGTCGGAAGAGGAATGTGGAGGTGTCTTTTTAAGGAGTATTCAAGAATTCCAGGAATTCCAAGGGCCTAATCTGGACACTTGGCGAAAAAGTCGGAGAGAAATATGGCGACCGTGACTGGCCGACGCCGCACTTGACCTTGACGCCGGCCAATCAGAGCCGCCGAATTTCTCGCCGTCTTTCTCGCCAAGTGTCCAGATTAGCGCCCTAGGTCTGAAAAGAGCTAAGCATGTCAGCTACAAATACACAACCAGAGTTCTTTTTATTTATTTTATTTTTTAGAAACATTTTTGACGCAACAGTAAAACAAAATTTAGATTACCATACAAAACGTCCTATTTATGCGACTCAACATTCATTTGTTTACATCAGTCAGATAGTTTACCTAAATTAAGTCAAATTTCGGGATTCTACTTGTCGAGCCAATAACGGGCATCTGGCACGCCCCAGCGGAGGAATGAGAATTGATTTCGATCACCTGGGGATTTGTTTTTTGACGTTCAACCGAAACATCGGTTACACGGCGCCTTCTCCGCAATAAGCCTCTGTCAATTTTACCTGAATAGAAATGTTGTTACGAAGTGTGCTAGGACCCCTTAAAATATCCGTGATTAGTACAACTTTGCGTAGCAGTATCGAAAGTCAAATCGTAGTAGTGCTCTTGAATTAAGGAATTCATTTCAGTGCATAAAATTATGCAATGGGCACATCGCCGTCACATATATCGTAAAATATAGATTACGAGATACGTTTTACAATAAATATTATGACGACGCAACTGAGCTAAAAGCAATAGTATTTTCGACATGTCGCGAACGATTTAGGACAAGCTCTTTTAGTGTACTTTGTATAGAAACAGTAAGCACCGATTATTGGTGGTACATGGTAATAAAAAACCCGAGACTCAGGAACAGCAGAGGGGACGGACACAACACAACGTCTCAAACACAGCTGAAGGTTTAACGCTTGTTTTCCGAACGAAGATTGTTTACACATAAGCACCGCGATGCAGGCGAATAACCATGCAGAAACGAGTGATCAAAATTGTTCGCTTTAATCTATACGCACCTTCATACTCAGATTAAATCAGGCCTAAACTAGTGCGTACCTTAGCAAACATTTTCTTGTACTGGATACACTGGCATAGCCTGGCTGTTGAGGTTTGTTCTCGACAAGATGCGGGTCAATTAAATTTGTACATGAGCATCCCACTTGATAATCGAAAGTTTTTTGTCAAACGGAACAAAGTAGTATTCCGACATGCCAGCTACATAATTGGTCAATTTTTTACGGTCTGGGTGTGTAATCGTCATAGTTTCGTCACGCGCCCTTGTGTACTTTGTTTTTGTGCAGCCAACAGACACATTAAATGGCTATTCATACTAATAAAAATTGCAAGAATACACTTCGATATGTTTAAGAGTTATATATGTGTAGGGATCACATAGCTGTTTAAATCAGCTTCAAAATCAGAAATTTCTTTAAGGCTCTCCCAAATCACTCAATCACGTGCCTATCGAGGATAAAAACGCCGGAAAAGATTTGCAGAGCATCTTTTAGATATTTCACTTATGATGTAATCTTTAAGGTGATTGGCCCTTCATTAATGTTGTCCAATCTTGAGTCCGTAAGGAAATATATTTTATTAGCATTGATAAATTTGACAGCACGAATTTCACATAACCTCAAGAGGCCGACACGGGAGGACGATACTCGAAAATACGCCAGCTGTTGAGCCGATCTGCAGAAACGTTCAAGTATTTTGTTCACTGTTTAGCAGTGTGATACACCGGCTCGCAGGTTATACCAAAAATAACTTTGTGCTCAGATGATAGAGATGAAGGCAAATACATGAAATGTGCAGAAGGGGAAAGATAATAAATGGCATTCTTCGAAAGAACCCGATACTCGATGCCGTACTGCAAAAAAAAAATACATAGAGATGTACTGATATTTTTAATTACACATAAATAGCGCGAAGGACGGGCAAGGCATTTTATAATCCTAACACAAATCACATTTGGCCATCAGCTTGCACGAACTCAAAATACCGGGAAATACCGGGCAAGTGCGTGCTATTACAAGCTCGCCAAAGCTACGTTCACGCGCACGCTGCACATGCTTGCGCGCATGGGGCACCAGTGAGTTTGTTGTTCCAGGCGAGACAGGCATCATCACTACCTGTGAATGTTCCTAGACGGACATTACAAACGAGGCTATTAGCGACATCCCCCAGGTGCCATTTACTAATCGTTCAATTCTTTTTAAAATTAGTTTTCGTGTCTTTTTCAACGAGAGATTGGGGTGTCCGATGTGGTACTGCTTCCTGGAACACGTGAAACTAGCGCTCGAAATTTTGTAGTAGTATCCTTGTAAGCAGCATCCACACGAGGGAAAGTTTCGGGGATTTCTCTCTGGCGCCCGTATCACGCGACGAAAACATCAGACTTTTCCGATGCGGCGCTAGCTACGTCACCTGCACGGAAGAGAGAGGGAGGGATGCTCAGGCGACAGAAACAGTCCTCGTTTAGCGGCGGATATGTTTGTTTTCAGTAATATCTTGTCGTTAAAGGGAAGCTGAAGGGGTTCTTAAAGAACAAAAACGAATTACAGGTGAATTCTAGAGTATTACAGGCGAAAGCCTTACCTGTCCCATCACGCGAAAAAGCGGAGGTGTTGTGCCCGAAAGATGATCACACCATAACATCATCAATCACGCGCCTCGGAAATAAAACACAAAGAAAAGCACAGCAACGCAGATGCTTCGTCACGGAAGCCGTCGTGAAGCCGGCGGGGTCTGCCAGCGCCTGCGCAGTGGGGAGCGTGATGTCGCCGCCGGAGCGCCGTGTGAAAAAGGAACGACGTGACGAGCTGCTTGTAGGAATGCGCTCTGTGTAGGAATGCGAACGCATTCCTTCACGTAAGCAGTTTTAAATGTCTCTGCCGATTTCTTTTATCCCGTGAATCTGAATATCATGTTCGTATTTCCCGAAGATGAAGCGGAAACGCATGAAAACGCACGCACTTTCACTGACCACTAGACCGATCTCCACTAAGTTTTCGGCGCATGCGTGTTGCCGCCGTAACTTTGGATTCGCAGGAGGCGAACGGCAGTGCAAGAGAGGGCTCGTGCTGTCTCGAGCTCCACACGCACAGAGCTCCAGCGAGGTTGTCGCACGTGCAGAAAGACTAAAGTTCCCTGGATGCATTGCGGCAACGGTGGCGTAGTCAAACTAGCTGTTGAGATCGGTCTATTGTTACGCCATAGATAGATCTTTCGGCCGCCAAGCGCGTGTCGCTCGTGTGGGCAGCGTGTGCCATTGCAAGCTGCCAGGTACATTCCCCCGCACTGACACCAGTCGTGACGTCTTTTTCTGACATTTTGAAACTAGCAAGAGTGCTCGTGAATAGCTTTGACAGGCGCTGATGATGCGCGAGAGCGTCGATTCCGAAAACTCTGGATATGACGTCACATTCCAGGAAGGAGGGGCTTCATCGGTACTTCGAAAGTGATTTCATGCAGCCTCCGTACAACAAATTGAAAACTACATAATTTCGATATTTGTGATTCCGGATGCCAAATGCAGAGAATTCAAGTGTTTTTCTCAAATAAAGAACCGCTTCAGTTTTCTTTCAAACAATAAACCGATCTCACCAGCTAGTTCGAGTACGCCACCGCTGCCGACATGCGATCGTGGGAGCTGTAGTCATTTACTGCACGCGCGACAACCTTAGCTGGAGGTCTGCGCGAGCGAGCAACGGAGCGGCATGAGCTGTCGTGAACTGGCGCCTGCCTCCTACGAACTACAGCGTAATGTGACGTCACGCATGCGTGGAACGCTTGGTGAGATCGGTCTATTTGGTGTCAAGCTTAGACGCTCGCTGAATTCGTCTGCAGTGATGTCAGGTGTGAAATTAGCTAAATTGGACTGCAAACATTAACGTCCTTTCCCCGACACGTGGATGGGGTAAACAACGAAGCTGAGGAGGAAATTGCGCCCACCTTCGACGTCACGCACATTCCTGCGCGGATTTCTCCCACGTGTGAATAGCGCTTTAGCCACGGTAGCCGCGGTGGCGAACGGGCTGGAGAGTGCCAAGAGATCCCCTTCTAAAGCCATGTGCCGATTGATAGAAGATCTGGGCCGCTCCTCAGCAGACCTATTGCAGTATTACCCAAGACATCGGAGGAATGCGGGATTGGTGTTCCACGCGCCACACGCGCACGCCTTCCCGTATAAAAGATTCGAAGTAAATAACCAAAATAAAGCGTTGACGGACGCGCGTGCAACATGCCATTTGTTTTATGTATTTGCTTTAGAAAAGTTGCTACTGCTGACGCCGGCACGTGCGGCGCGTGGAACACCAATCCCTGCATTCTCCTTGATGCTTGGGTAATATAGCAAATGGTCTATTGACTCCGTAAGTGTGACGTCATGGGTCCAAACAAACGGTTGCTATAGGGTCGTTGTTATGGACAAATAGATGTGGCTAGGTTTCGCTACAGAAAACCCGATCGTTCAAAAATCAGGACTAGGATTTAAACTTCTAAAAATCACAGATATAGAAAGCTTGAATGTCATATGTTTCAACAGACGTGTGTCGGGAATCGCTTGTTTCTGAAATATTTACGACTGCAACTTCCGGTCCTCAAGATGCCCGCAGCAGACGAAGAATGCAACAAGTATGCCGTCTGCCACACACTGGCCGGGCAAGACGGCGCCGTCGTTTGAATCGTGTGAATAAATAAAATATTCTTGATATTGCATTTGTTTGAAATATAATGAGTTTCAGACACTTATAAGAATTCATAGGAGGTGCGATGCAAAATATGGTTCATCGAATGTCCGGACGTCGATCGAGATGATCGTCTACTAAAAGATCGCATTGCACCCGCGAGAAAAGAACTTCAGGCGATCGGTAGAGATCCCAAATTTTGTTTGCGGACTCACGCTATGCGAGGGTGCTTCGTACCTGGTTGTAACCATCGCTGCGATAGTTACTGCGAAATCGCGATAGACATGCAATTCTTTAATAACCTGACATCCTCAATAATAATAACAATAATACACGACCTACCTCGACGGCGTACGATTTGTTTCTCATGCTGGCCTGCACTATGCCGGTAATGCACTTCAGGTCGTCTTCGCGTAACTAATCTGCATGACGTGGTTTGATTTTACGGCATTTTCACCTCTCTAAACTAAGCTTAGGTTCTTCACAGAAAAAAAAAAAAAAGCACATTGCGGAGGCCTCTACGGTTATGGCGATGCACTTGTTTTTGTCACGCGTTTACCGACGCAATTCAATGAAGACGGCCGCTGCAACAGAGGCCAGCAAATCTATCTTGTCGTCTGCTAAAGCAAAGCGGAGTGTAATACTTCAGAAATGGCTTACATTGTTGCAATACTGACACTGAGATGACAAGAACATCTTCATAATTAGGTATCAAGTTGCTTACAGAAAATATTTATTCACTTGGAAGAAAATCTAGCCTCATGTGGAGTCTCCATGCATTAGCCCCTAGCAACGTCCCCAGCAACGGTTTGTCTGGACCCAGACGCCATGTTGTGACGTAGTCAATTACGGGGTCAGTGGTGTAACAGCCGACACCGCGGAACCTGCAGGGTAGCTTCGACTTCTGCCGCAGCTGCACGAGAACTGCGCAGCCGAGGCGCCATCAACCGCAAGGGAACTCGCATTTGTGTCCTCGTTGCGTGGTGATTCCATGGCTTCTAACAGAGGGCAGACTTTCGAAAGGGGTCTTAGGCCAACGCACTGTTTCCAAACAAGCTCCTCCCGAGGTGTAGGCAAATGCCCAGTTTCAGCACGAGGTGTTGGTCTACAGAGGCCCAGAGGCTACCGCGTTGCCCGGCGTCCGCTGTGCCGCGACTACAGCGACGAACTCAAAGAGAAAGAAAAAGAAACCCAGCTGGATCGCTGTTTGCACGCATCTCCTAGAAGCGGCAGGGTAGCGAAGCGGCAGTGATCAAGCGACCGTGACTGGAGTGTCAACCAGCCTCATGAGCGCGCTCAATTTTCATCCAAATGCGGTCGCACGAAGAGAAAGGGGAGATCTGAATGTGAAACGAAACACCGAGGGCTGCTCTTTGAGCGTTATCCTCTCGTCACGGGTTTGAAAAAGCAATTTGTTTGCTAAACTCGAAGCAGTGCACATCGCGAGCACGAGTGGGCGCGCTTCGGTATGCGCGGTGTGTTCGAGCCCCGATATAATGCCTTTCGAAAGCACGCGTAATTTCGGGGTGTAGATCGAGACGGCGATATTCTCTTCAAAAATGTTACACTCTTTGCTAGCCGAAGGGAAAATAAAAGAAAGTAATTGTGCGGTGTGTGTTTAGGCAGCCAGACGTTTATGAACGTTAGCGGGAGGGTCGAACCGGAGCCGAACCAAAAACCAAAACCGAACCGTTATTTTTAGCCGAACGGGAACCGAACCGAAATCTTCGCCGCTATCTTGAAACTGAACCGGAACTGAACCGGAAGAAAATTATAACGATAAACGGTTCAGAACGGTTCACGGTACTATTTTTTTCTTTCTTTGTTAGTATCACAAAAAGGAATATATGAGAAACAAAAAGCTGGAGGTACACTTAACCATTTCTTATGAGTTGTGAATGCGAAGACATGCAAGCTGCTCGTCCGCTCCCTTTGTCGTCTGCTGCGCTCGCGCGCGCGCTCGGGATCTCGGAGGGCATGACGCAGCGGCCAATGGGAGCCCCGTCGACGCGCAGCCAATGGAACCGAAGGCGATCGCAGAAACTTGGAGCCGTTTTCGCGCTTCAAACTGATGACGTCAGCTCGCTCCATGAGACAATTAATGCTTTCGCATTTATATTGGCAGCTGTATTTCAATGGATTGATCAGATCGTCATACACATAATTACAATGTGAGTAAATTGTGGGTTGTCGTGGAGCTTTGGTATTCGCACTTTGATTAATCTTGTGTCACGTGGTCGCATGACATCATGATGTCAAGACATGCTGTCAGTTAATCGTTACGTCACGTGGCCCGTGACTCACTCTGCCAAGTCGATGTAACTTGAGAACGTCACTAGATTTATTAGCTGCGTTGCTTAGTGACGTCTGCAGGACCTCACGACTTTTGCACAGACGTTATTAGATTAGCATCACTTACGGAACTGCCCATAGACGCTGCTAGCACAAGCAGTGCCCCCCTTCCCCTTTTCCTGGGCTAGTCTCCCGTCGTTCGACGCGCCATCGGTTTGAGGATGGCTGCTTTGGTAACTGCAGTGCATTTTATGGAATGCATGGTTTGATGCGCAGCGTCTGAGATGGAGTTTACCGTACTCTATAGAATGTACAGTTTTGCAACGATAATCTAGATGGCGCTTTAAACGACGGCAGGGGGACTAAAGTGAGTGAGGAGGAAAGGGGATGGGCGGTTGCCCCTCCGCCGGATTCGCAGTGTACCTAATCTATCTCGGCGTCAGGTATTTCGTGCTACGTTGTCAAAGCTAAGCTTCAGCTACCGCGAGTGCTCCAACGCTGCAGATGAGGTGCAACATGCCAATGCGGCGCAAAAGTAAGTCCAAATTCTGGACCTTGAAGTTGATTTAAGTAACTATGTGTTCCTGACTCGTGTAAAACTTAAAAAAAATGTAAATGTCTGTTATGCCTCTTTTATGTTACTAACATAGATTTTATTATGCCGTATGCAAGAACAAGTCAGAAGCATGCATGCACGTAACTATGACTATCACGTATGCCGTCAGAAAGGGACCAATTAAGTGGCTGCCATGTCGAGTAGAGCCTGGAATACTAATTTGTTTGATTTAACAAAAAATCATCAATTAGTAAGGTTGATGGTTATTTGGAAATTGAATTGACAGGCATCTTGTCAAGAACAAACGCCAACAGACAGGCAATGCCAGTTCATCCTGTATAAGAAAATGTTTATTTAGGTACGCGCTATTTTAGGCCAAATTTTGATCACTCCTTTCTGTACGATTCTTTGCCTGTATTACTGTGCTGAGTGTAAACAATATTGTCTAGGAAAAGAAACGTTGAGTTTGCCGCTCAGTGTTTCTATAAAAGGTAGACTGAAGCGTCTTGTCCTAAACTTTCGTGACATTTTAAAAATAATATTGCTTTTAGCTCAGTCGCATCGTTATCATATATATATCGTGAAACGTATTTCGTAAACTATATTTCACGATGTACATATATCGCGACGAGGTACCCCTTCCCCAATGTTATGCACTGCAATTCATTCCTTAGCTCAAGAGCGCAACCACAATTCAAGTTTTAATACTGCAACATAAAGTTGTACTAATCACGGGTATTTTAGACGATCTTACACTTCGGGACAACCTTTCGATTTAGATAAAATATGTGTGACTGGGATAAACAAATGAATGTTTAGTCGTATAAGCAAGACATCATCTAAGTTTATCAATATTTTAATTTACTCTTACGTCGAAATAAATAGCGCAGTTTTCAATTTTTGGTACCTGAAAATAAAACTGCATTGTATGAACGATAAAAAAACTTCGTGGTTACTCGTTTCAAGGCGGTAATAGTGCCTATTTTTAAGACAACGCGGAAAATATATTCTCAATTTAGCTCTTCAAACCGGTTCGAACCGGTTCAAACCGGCCCGGAACTGAAACGGAACCCGAACCCCAACCTAACCGATAAAGATTTCGGTTCGTCACTCTGGCCTTAACGGGCCCCTGGTGTCTCAGCTGTAGGTGAGAATTTTAGCAGGTGCAGAACCATTGCTAGTTTGAGGCCTTTAACGCACATCGCGCAGTGGTGAAAACGAACGAACGTCGGTACCGTGCCCGTCCAGATCGAAACGGGCAAAGGTGGTCATTGAACCCAGTATCCCTGTGTTACAGTGTTCTACCATAGCCTCCTCTAGGCTGACAAAGCCTGGCAGATCGCCACAAGACGCGGCCGCCGAAAGTGAAGAGATAGAGCGGAAGACAAGAGTCGGTGTAATGGACGCCCCGCTGCGGCGAGACGCCGAGACACACTTGTCCCGAGCGATGGAATGTCCGCTCGTGCTTCTCGCGTTCCTCGGACTACCGCTTTTTTCTTGTAGTGTTTCAAAACCATGTTTCGGGTCCTCGCCGCTGCAAAAAGCTGTGCGCTGACTACAGGCTCCCCGAGAAATGCTCTGTGCTACCGGAGCCTCGCGCTCCAAACCTGCGACCGGGCACTCTATATGGCTCCGTCATCGAACTGCCAGGCTTTGTGAGTATAGAGGAGGCTGTGGTTCTACCTGTGTTCTTCAGCGCGAGCTTTCGCTTCACGGGCTCCGAGCTGTGAGGCAAACATTTTTCTTTTCTTCGTTATTGCCGTACAAAAAAACGCAAAAGGCAAAAATTGCACCATCTTCCCGAGGGGAACCATGGGGTGATGCGGAGCATCGTGTTGGTTCCGAGGAAAGAGTCAGTTGCGTGCTGACGTCAAGAGATGGCGCCACCGACTGCCCTACCGTTATCCCCTACGCGAGCCTTCGTCGCGGCTCGCGGCAGAGAAACTTGAACCGCTCGCCGCTCGCCGTTTATTTTTTCACACTTGAAGGAGAGGAGACTAGAGGAGGAGAGTTGCGCGTGCGCGCGCGGTGTGAGTACAAGCGAACGCACGCGCAGTGCACGCAGCCGGTAGAGAGAGAGAGCGGAGAGAGTAACGCGCAGATGTTGGAGAGAGGGAAGGAGGAGAGTTGCGCATGCCTAGTGTGAGTGCGGACTACGACGCCGCGGGACATAGACCCGAGCAAGAGATGCTCCGCATCAAAAACAGGCATCCCTGACACGTAAATGGCCATATGCAGACGTTGCAGAGAGATTAAATTCAAATCACTAGCCCCGCTTCATTTGCATCCCAAAGAATTTATTTTGGTGAGGGTAAAATATGTGCCTGTTTTCAGTTTTGCAGTGAAAAATGAATCACCCTTTTCTCTATCGTTTATTTTTTCTTTCTTTTTTGTGTGTATAAATGCCTGTTGAGTTTTTGTTTGTGTGTGTGCGTGGGGGGGGGGGGTGGCACGTACGCACGTATGCGTGAATGTATGTGTGAAAGCCCGATAATGATGATCCGATGGAGTTAGCATATCATTTTTTTGCGATGCAGCTGGATGTCCTTACAACGCTAAAAAGAAAGCGTAAATATTTAGAAATCTAAACTTCAAGAGTGCATTTATTTTTCCAAGGGGAGGCTTACTTGGTATGAGGGATTTTAAAGCGATGAGCTTTAAAGGGATCAACTTTCTTGGGTTCTTCAGGCCACCTCGGTAAGTTTCGAGCAATTTATTTTCCCCGCTAAATTTAGCGGGGAAAATGACGTCACGTGACCTATACTCCTATTCGGTGCTAGATTTAGCGAGAAAATTGGCGTGACATGAACTCAAGACCAATTCAGTTTCCCCGATTAATATAGCGGAATAGTGACGTCACATGATTTGATGTCAAATGACCTGTACAGAAATTCAATTTCCGCAAAATATAGCGAAATATTGACGTCACGTGACACGTTGTCACGGTACCTATACACAAACTAAGTTTCCCCGTTAGATTTAGCGGGAAAATTTATATGATGTGCCCTTTACACCACTTTAAATTCCCCCTAAGTTTTGCTTGGAGAATGACGTCACATTACTTCATGTCATCTGACTTACACACAAATTCAGTTTCCGCGCTAAATTTGGTGGACACTTGACGTTACCTCACATGATGTTACGTGACGTATGTACAAATTCAGTTTCCCCGCTAAATTAAGCGGTAAAATTGACGGCAGATTATTTCAACAATAATACAGTTTCTTCGCTAAATTTATCTGGAAAAATGACTTTAAAATTTATCTGGAAAATGACCTCAACACCAATTTACTTTCCCGCTAGTTTTAGCGGGAAAAATAACGATCAGGTGGCTTGATGTCACGTGACCCAGACACAAATTCAGTTGCACCCGCTAAATATAATGAAAAAATTGACACGCGACCACACGCGACTCTTTCAATTGTCTCCAGCTAATCGCTTAATTTAACAACATAGTTGAGTCTGTCCCAATTTTTTTAATATATTCTTTCTTTATTAATCAGCTTTGCCTGGAAGTTTAAAACTTAATGCACACCAGCTGAACACAGCCACATAGAAACGACGCGCAATGCTACATGGCCGTTTATGCATGGACACTCTGAAATAGATATACCATTGCCCCCCCCCCCCCCGAGATTATTGGCACACGAAACTCTTTTCCGGCATAAGTAACTAGGTCCTAAGAAGGTAGCGTCAAGCTTCCCATATGGTCGCCATTTTGGTTCGTGGAATGAGCCGTTTCTCTTAGCCTCTCCATTCTTGTTCGGCCGATCCGAATTCCCGTTGACTGGTTGCTGCACAAAGACATTTCTTGAATACGGAGATTTTTTTATCCACATCCCGGCGAAGCGAGCGCAAATCTTCGCACCGCCACCACACGCGGCGTCGGTCTTGGCGGCATTACAAAACATTTTTTACTGCCTCCAAATCCGCAAGAGCAACAATACGGTTGCAAGAGAGTTGTGGAGATAAGCACGATTGATAAGTTGAATCTACGTAAACAGTGCCAAAGACGCTTATATTGGCGAGGAACGTTTTCAGTACAATGATGCTCCACGGCGATCTAGGCGCTACTGGTTCAGAACAACCCTTTCGACGCTCTGAAGACTTGAATTGACCGAAATGGTGACTCCTATGGCAACTAAGAGCGATCAGTCTATTACTTTGCGAGGTTTGGGTCGTCTATATGTTTACGTTGGTGTCCTGCTAGCAGTCAGGGAAGGCAATGGCGCCACCTTCCCAGTAAGCAGCGACTTTACTCCGGCCTTTGCGAAACGCTCGTCTGCCCAGCAGAAGAGCGTACACCATAACTTCTCCAAAGCGCCGCAAGACGGTGTTGATACAGAGCCGACCTCAGCATCTCATATGTATGTACGCGATATAAAACAAGGCTGAGCCGGACGAGCCTGTTGAGACGCGATTCAAGCAATCCAGGTACCGGTCAGCTCGTGGACTTGCTCTAACAGTGCTTTCTCTCACCTAAGGTGCCTCAATCTCCTTCTGTTTAGGGTGGCGACATCTTTGTCTAGTATCCGATGCCGACAGCATGCGCTCACTAAGCAACATTCAAAGGAATCGGCAGAAACAGAATGTCGCCGTAGCATAGTCAAAGCCAACAGCATGTGCAGGGAGACGTTCTTTCACGCACTCCAGAACAAAAAAGAAAAATAAGTTTTCCGAACAAAATGGCTAGATGTCATCATCCTAAGCTAAGCGCCAGTGTTGTAGGCGTTACTGAAACATAAAGTAACGAAATACGTAACGTATTTCGTTACTTCCTTACTCGTTACTTTGGAAGTAACGAGTAACTCGTTACTTCCAAACAAAATTAACGCTTTACCGACATACGTTACCTGAAAATGATAGGAACGCGTTACCGACACCGTTACCGACAAAAAGTAACACACGTTACTTGTGCGTTACTTTTTAGTCGTGAATTAACACGCTTTACTCTTTTATGTTACAGGTATGCATAAGAGCCACATTTCAAGAAACATTATGTTCATTCAGAAACTGAACACAATTACGCTCTCTTTCTTACGGTTCCACATAAATACTCACGAGAAAACAAAACGCAATGGAAAACGCAAAGAAACGCAACAAAATGCTTTGGCGCCCAAAACACGAAACAAATATAGCTGTAATCTTATTAAGTCTTGGAAAGAATATGTAAGTCTTGGAAAGAATATGTAAAGGGTTATGCAAACTGGCGCTGTGGCCGTAGTGAGCCGGAGAGCTTCCCTTCTTCAAATTACACCAGGGCAAAGAAGCTTAAGTCTGACTGAGTGGCGCGTCATGCGAGTATGATGTGCTGGGAGGGCAGATGTAACGATCGCGCAGGCGACAGTGGTCGCGAAATTCAAACCAACAAAACATTGGTGTGTGTACGTTTATACCGCCGGAAGTCAGTCTGCCTCAATGGGAGTCTGGTGTCTCAGCTGTAGATGAGCAGTTTAGCCAGTGCGATACAACTGTTAGCCTGGGTCTTTAACGTGTACGACGCAGTAGTGGTACACGACCGCACGCCGGTACGATGCTCATCCAGATTGAAATGGGCAGGCGGGGAGATTGAAACCAGGATACCTGGGTTCGGCAGCGCGAGCTTACGCTCCGCGTGCTCCGAGATGGTGTGCGCTAGCTCACTTGGCCGCCGATCTTCTTCGAGCCAACAGAGCGCAGCATAGTCCGTATCTAGGAAGCGGCGTCACCATGCACTCAAGGGCTAGAAGAGAAGAATAGGCTAACAAAACTGGTCGACTTGAGCATTTCGTTGTAATCTGTAGAGGTGTTTTTCAGCCGTCAACAAGAAGTTAAGAACACGACTCCTATTTTTCTTTTATATATTATCTTCTGGCTCGTTCTTCCTAGAACCCAATTTCTAAATATTTAACTGGTCTTTGGCTTACTGGTGCTGCTGCCAGCTTACAGATGGCACTGTGGTGAAAGTGACGCGCCAGGCATAAAGCGTGGGATCTATTAGCAACTCCTGCGAAATATAGGGGGGCTGGTCAGGCAAAATGGCGGACGAAAGGAGGTTGTTTTCGTCGTTCAGCACGCGGACCACCGTAAATTTTTTGCACTGCAGCGTAAAATGTGCGTTACATATGAAAGCAAAGCGATTTTTCGACGGTAGAAACCTTCTTCTAGTCAGTGCGTAAGAATGACAAGGCGTAAGCATAAAAATATGACTGGAAACGATGTTTGTTTCTATGCTGCCTACGAGAACCATGGCAGCGATAGCAGACGACAGAGTGGAAACGACCTCCTCTTCTGAGCTTCTCGGCGTTGCCGCTACGCGGCGTCGATCTCGCTGGAGTCTCCAATAATATGACGACCGAGCTAGGCACCAAGGCTCTTCAAAACCGCCAAGTGTTCGCGAGGTTACCGCTTCTGGCTCTCAGGGTCGCTCCCGCTTCGGCACAACCGGCATTGGATACCGTCGCCGCGTTCACTTTAGCAAACGATATTTGGCAAACGGCGTGCGCTATTGCTTTCTTAAACATCTTCGTTGACGTGTAACGTCTATTCAGGAGACGCTTCGTTGCCATGGTGACGGTGAGCGTCGCGGATGGACTTTATCGTGCGGAGGGAGATGGCAGCGTGGCAAGATCGGGTGCATGCTTGTGACTCTTTGGCCGTGCTTGTCAATGGGCAGAAGTTGAACATAAGGAGTTCTAAATAAGGTACTCAAGGCAAGTGCCTGATTTTCTCCAGCTAGCGATATGTTTACGAGCCTTACACAAAAGTCTTGTTTTTAACTCGGAACTTGTGCTAGGTTTTATTTACGGCAACATGGGGCTACACTACCGATGTGCCGAAATAATCTGCTTTCCCCTGTAAACATTGTGGTGTGCTGAAAGGAAGGCTCGTGACGTTCGTCTGCGCTCTTGTTTCAGGCTCCCACGTGCTCTTTTCTTACTAACAGAATGAGAACGATCGGGAGGCTTTTTATTTGTCTATCCTCAAGCACGAGCTTCTTAGATGCAATATGGTGGGTTATAAAGGGAGTTGTGGCCATCCCTAGCTCCTCCCAGCTGCCGGGAGTGGTCCCCCGCGCAGTGCCTAACGTGTCCCTACCACCATGATGTACCTGTGAGTTGACAGCAGAGCAACAACGGCAAAGATTACTTTTTTTTTCTTCTTTTTCTTTCTTTTTTTGAAATTGAGATTTAAATGAGACGAAACAGGGAAAACAAATATAAATAAATTTAAGAGGTCGTGTTCCCATTTACAGTTCAAAGCAATACCTCTACAGAGCACGTGAGACGAAAGCTCACGCACCAGATCCCAGGGGAGGCGCTGCCCAGGGACTCGGTGTGCCCAGGGATTCTAGGCTCAATCTCCGCCTCTACCCGTTTCGATCTGGATGGGTATCGTACCGGCGTGCGGTCGTGCATTACTACTGCGTGGTGCACGTTCAAACCCCCAGGCTAGCAGTGCACTGGCTAAAGTTTTCATCCACAACTGAAACACCAGGGCCGGCTTGCTAAAACAGCGTCTCAGCTGAGATTGGGTGAAAGAAAGCACTGCAAAGGCTGGAGCGCGGGAGCGTCTTGAGACGAGGCTCGAGTCCCGCTCAGCTCGGCGCTGGCTTTGGCAGTGCTTCCTTTCACCCAGTCTCAGCTGAGGCCAACGTTACGAAAACACTCAGTTGGAAAATTCAACCTTGAAACTCAACCCGCTCGCTACTACCGAGACAAAACTACGTACGATAACAGCGCCATCCTTTAGCGACTAGCCAAAACATTAAAAGTTGACATGGAAACATGCAGATGCGCAGTTCCCGGAGTGCCCGCTGCGTGAGAAATGGCGGCGCTGCGAGCGCCATCAGTTCGGTCTCTCGAGTACGGATCAAAGCCACTTTTTCAAAGCACGCTCTATGGCAGTTTCCCAACTGAGTAGTTCTAGTAGAGTTGACTGAATGAGGCCCTGTTTCTAGCAAGGCGGACGAAACGCCAATTAAGTGGGACTACCTTCAGGCTGCCTAAACATCCCCAACTGCACAATTATTACTCTACAGAGTAAAACGCAAGAACGACAAGAATTTAAAGTTGCAAGTTTAAGAAAAAAATCAATTTGGGGGTTTTACGTGCCAAATTAACGAAGGCCATCTGGCACGCCCAAGCGGGCGTGCCAAGTATTAATTTCAACCACCTGGGGATCTTTCGACGGGCAACCGAAAGCTCGGTTACACGGCGCCTTTTTCACAATAAGCCTTGGACAGATCGCGGGAACGTCGGCCGGGATTCGAACCCACCACCTGGTTATCCGGGGGCCGGCTCTTTGCCTCGGAGCCACCGAGGCGGCTGCTGGTTCTGTGAACATTCAGGGTTTGTTAAGGCAGCATTGTATAAAAATAAACATTTGGTGTTATATTTAAGACGATCCCAGATGCACTCGCCCAAAGCAGCACCAAGTTATCTCCAACAATGAACGGAAGAAAAACTGATCGCGGTCTCGGTGTTTATTTTTATCGAAACGAAAACGTATTAATATGTCGGGTTCTATTAACTATAAGGGTTTATTAGGGCAACTCTTTATGAATATAAACATTTCGTGGTTTATTTAAGCCTTTAAGGCGACCTAAGGTGGTTTTTTTCAAGCAACACCAAGTTATCTCCAACGTTGAAAAGAAGAAAAAATGAGTCGGGGTGACAGCCGGGTTAGAGCCGGGTTCTAGTGACTATAAGGGTACACGGGGGCGACTATTTACGAAAATAAACAGTTCGTTTTTTGTTTACGGCGACCTAAGATGCACTCTTTCAAGCAACACTAGGGTATCTTTTACATATTTATTTATTAATTTCTATGTGTATTTTATTCTGTCTAATCTTATAAAGTCTACATATAGGCGTCTCGCGCTAGGCCCCTCTTCTTTTTCTTTCTTTGTTTCAATGTCAAGCTCAAAAATGTCAGACATTCAGGGACCTGCGTCTCTACCCATCGTTTCTTCGCTTCGAAAACTTTCGAGAGCAAACTACGACAGCTCGCTTGTCAGAAGAAGAAGAAGCAGAACTTGCCCAAGATTGACTTTGCGAAACACGTCACGGGGAGCAACTACTTGCGCAAAAATGTTGTCTTAGCATCAACTCGTCTCGATTCGGAAAAAAGGTTTATCGATTCTTTTTTTTTCCTCGAAAGTGCAAACATTTCTTCCAGGGACTCCAAAGGGGCGACGTTCGTCGCTCAGACCAACTTTGTGCTCCCGGAGGGCTGAGAACAACGCGGCGGGTTAACCATCCCCCCGCGAACGTTAACCTCGTTGTTTCGACACTACTGCCACTCGCGCACGTCCCCACGGCGTAGAACAAACATGCCCACGCAGAGTTACACGTAAATAGTACTATGAGCCCATGTGAACAACGCGGTTGAGAGCTCAAACAATGTCTCGGCTAATCTGGTTAGTGTCTGCTGGAGTTGTTCTACGGGAGTCGTAGAATCCACATGAGAAAGCGTTCTGAGTAGGATGCCAAACAAGTTAAAAGATACATGACTTCAGGTTTTTTCCCCCTTGATTTTGTTTTTGTCGTTGTTGCAAATTAGTTTTTTTTTTTGCGTCACTAATCTTGTATACGGGCACTAAGCCCTCCCCCACCCTTAAAACATGTCGTATCTTAGGGCTTGGATACAACACGTATGTTGCAAAATAGACTTTCCTGTAAAAAGAAACTTTATTAGCGCAATGTGTACGTCGCGGGAAACATTTTGAGTTAAGAGCGATTCCAAAACACCTTTCTAGTTTGATATGTCAGCCCCATTTACAAGTTATGTCTCGTAGCACTCAAGTGAGTCTCCTTGCATAAATTGTGCCCAATTTTCGTTTAAAAAAAAAGCTAAAGAAGTTTTTTATTTAAAAAAACATATTTAAAGTGTTTTTTAATGTAGGCACATATAGTTATATGTTTTTTTTTCGATTTTATTAGTAGGAGCATCCTAATCACCAATTAAAATTTCGACGTAGCCCCATTCGTAGCGACGCGCCAAACGCAGGAGAGCGCGAGAGCGGAGAGAAAAATTGACAAAAGTGACGTCATCGGCGGGGTTATCTGACCCTTGCTCGCCACTAAGCTGGTTCGGGGACGCCAACGTTACTAGAACCACTCAGTTGGGAAACTGCCATAGAGACTGCTCTGCAAAAGTGGCACCGATCCGTCCACGAGAACCGAGCTAATGGCGATCACAACGCCGCCACTTCTCCCGCAGCGGCCAGTCCAGGAATTGCACGTGACTTCCATTTTCGTTGTAATCGGCCATTTTGGGGCCAGAACAGATACTGTGGAAGGGGCTTCGAGGTACCGCCCCCGCCTCCCAAGCGGACGCGCCGCGGTTCACTACCGTGGTTAACATGCGCCTAACTCAGGACGCGCTACCTGAAATCCCCGCTGAGGCAGGGTTGTATAAAAACAATATTAATTATACTGCAAAACCTTGCGAACTAAAGATTTCAGAAAACAACGCGCGCCCCCCATTTTGTACTAAACTCCAATAAAAGTTACCCCAAAAGAGTTTTTTTCCGTTAGTTTTTACCAAAACATGTTTCTAAAGCTCAGCGACCACAGTTAAGACAAATGATACAGAGTGGCGCTGTTGTCGCATTTAGCTCGGTCTCGGTGGACGCCAGCGGCCCAGGTTTCAACGGTGAGTTTCCCAACTGAGAGTTCTAGTAACGTTGGGGACGCCGACGGCGAGGTAAGGACGCTTTTGGCAGGTTGTTTTATAATAAATGCGATTTACGTTTAGTTTTGCCCAAGTAAAAAGCTCCAACAAAATTCACCCGACAAAAAAAAACACCTATAGAAGCTTGTTTTGACAAAAAAAAACTATGAAAGTATGCTCCTAACTCAGATTTCTAGAGAAGCGCTTCGGAGTTTTTTCAAGTTAATTTAGAGACATCCATGTCCCATCCAGGCACACAAGAATGTGTATTTCTGGAGTTTTAATGTCTTCTAAAAAACGCCGTCTGGCGGTTCCACTGTTTAGGGGCAATTTGGTCGGTGCGCCACGTCTGCTGACCCGAGGTGTTTAACGTGAGCCACGTGGTTGTAACGACCGTGCGCAGGAACGGTGTTTATTCAAACACATATGGTCGGGACTGAGGTTCGAATCCAGAAATAACCCCCACCATTCTTTTGCGTCGAAACGTTTCGCTCCACGTGTGCCGATCGCTACCATGCGTTATCACTTTTAACATAAAAACCGTGGCTTCTTTTTTTTTTTTTGGTTCGAGATCTCTCTGCTAAATTAATTTTTTTTTTTTTGTCGTTGTTTGTGGGAGTAATCGAATTGAGGAATATAGTGTGCGTCGTGTCGGTAACCTCTGTGTTGCTGCTGCTTGACAGAAAGTGCGGCGTGAATTAACTGCGAAATATTGCGCCTGTTTTTTGGTGATATGGGGCCTGCTTGTACCCCGCTGAGTGCCTCGCTTGTATACCTCTTAAGAAAGTAAGCCTATAAACCGCTGTCACAATGCGAATACATCGTACAAAAGACAGTCTGCAGCAGACGCTGTCTGAGCGGTTCCTCCTTCCACAACTGTTCCGTCGCATTGTCGTACAAAAGCTTCCTGCAGATAATGTTCGAAGCATAGACGTGTATAGAGCAAACAAGCTTCGATCATGCTCTAAGCGTGTCCGCAGATAATAGAGAGTTTTAGTAGATCGTTCCGATGACTCCGATAACGATACCCATATTGAGAGTTTTAGTAGATCGTTCCGATACCCTCCGATACCCCCGATAACGATACTATATGTAAGCGCACAGGCGGAGGCAGAGTATCGGGATCGCTATCGGAGTCATCGGGACGACCCACGAAACTCTCTACTCTGCCTCCGCCTTTGCGCTTACATATACAGTATCGTATCGGGGTATCGGAGGTATCGGAACGATCTACTAAAACTCTCTAATTTTGTCGTAATGTCTGAGGAGAAACTTCGTGTCTTTTGTAGCATGTACGAGCGGTGCAACTTGTATTTTTACAATGACTGTAATGCGAGAATGCGTCTGCGCGTGCACGTGCCAAAAGTACTAACGTACAAAATATGGCGGAGGAAAACTTTTAGTAAATGTTGCAATCCTAGCTCCCAATGTTTGTCGTTAAATAAAGAGTAAAAAATAAAAGTAGTTTATATTGAGAAACATACATGCCTCCACCTTCAGGATTTAATTTTTTTTATTATTATTACAAAAGAAAGTGGCGACTGTTAGGTCAATATTAAAAGAGAAACCCTCGCGCATCGCTTGCTTCAGTTGGAAGTTATGTTTCTATTTTGATGGCTTACGTTGGGCCGCATGTGGCTGTGAATTGTGATAAAACGTTAGTTATAAAAGATAGAAGTCTCTACTAAAATCAAGAAATACCTTTTTTATATAAACTAAAATATCGAAATTTGATAAGTTCAGGGAATCTCGAATAAACCTAGGTCGATAGACCAAACAATCGGTACCTCGGATCGGAAGCTCAGACCGATCGTTTTCCATGAAACGGCTTTTAGAGAACTACCTGGCAAACAAAACTGCGCAATGGCTTCGTAAAGTGGGTGTTTTGGGGTTTTGAGGGGGTAGTGTTAGGAAATTTTACAGAACTGAAGGAAAACATTTCCCTATTTCAAAAACAGCCTGGAGCCAAATTTGTGGAACTAACCGTATTATGTCTAGTTTTGCTAGATTGGGAGCGCTAAATGTGGCGGCTATATGAACAAAAAGGGGATTCTTGAACAAGGCTCGGCGTGACAGGAGTAACTGAAAGTCGGAAAAACTTGGTAGCCTCGTTGGTGGCCGTCGACATCGCACCATGCCGGGCTGAAAGTCAGTGAGGAGCTGTCATTGTTGATGACCGCGTTAGTGTAGAAACTTTGCACCAATGAGGGGCGGACCCGAAGAGAGTGCAGATGGCGTCGAACAAAGTCGTGGGAAAGTTCATTTTTTGGCATACCTCTGCAATCCAGGCACTTAATTCTTATGTAGCTTAGTGTCTTTAGGAACCATTCGGTAACAAATATTCGGGGTCGTGAATCCAAAATATAAGAATGACTTCCAATTCAAAATTTGTCTCACATCGTAAATATTCTGCTAAAATTATTCTGTTTCTTTGTTTTTTAGGGGGAGGGGGCTGTTTGTTTCATGGTCCTATTTAAGGACGTGTCCTATCCAAGCATTCAACAAACAAATATTTGAGTTTAGTAACCCCTTAAGATTTTCGAGAATGCACATTACCACACGCTTTCGAATACCCATGAGCAGAAAATATCTGCAGTTAAACCACTCCCCGCTGCAGTAATTATGGCTCCTGGACTGCACAGTTGGAAAACGTCGGAAACCGGATAGACGAAACAAACGAATACCCGCGGCCAAACTTCCATCAACTTTATGCCAAACTTCCCGGAACACCTCCCCCCCCCCAAACACCTTCTCATTGGTCACACACAGAGAAGAGATTCATGCAGTAAACATTCCCCAGAAAGACAGAAAGCATGCGTACGTTTTAATGGGCATACTTGGCGCGCCATGCCATCCAATTTAGTATTACTGGAATAGCATCCAGAACAGCGCAGGCATCTTAATGACTTGTATGCTGTGCACTGCGATCACCTTTCATTCGCAATTACGGACCGTTAAAACAGGGCGTGCGAGCAATTTGGACGAGTGCCACTCGCTGTTGTAGGATAGAATGCTTTCTGCTGGGGACAGAAATAATAAATAAAAGTTATGGAGTATTTGGCTACCTTCCGTTCATGTTTGTGCCTTTTACGCAGAACGTGCAGGAGTCTAGGGTTTGAATAAAAGAACTGTCGTCAAGACGTCTAACGGTAAAGTGTAATGCGTCATACGCTCAACTTGACCTAATGGACGAAAAATTAAACAAAATGTATCTCCAAGCTAATTTTAGTAAAAAAAACTACGGGAAGATCTATTGGTGGATTCTTCGGAAATGCGTTAACATGACCATGGTAAAGTCACACACAACCCTCTTTAGGAAGCGCTAACGCTGACCCCTTCACTTTTTTTGTTTGGCTTTTTCTTTGCTTGCTATATTTTGTGCTGCCTCTTTTTGGCCTTGTTACGGGGTCAGTGTTAGCGTTTCCCAAGGGTAATGCTAATAGATTTCCTAAGAATCCACGAATGAATCTGTCTGTCATCTTTTACACCCCTTTTTTGCACTCTGCCTGTCAGAGTACGTCGATGCCCTTGGATACGGTCATCCACACCACTCGTGGAAGGAACTGTATCTATATCACTCGTGGAGTGAGCCGCATCCATCGTTTTAACTAAACACAGACATCACTGCCCACGCACCGCTGCTACGGAAACCCAGAACGAAGAACAACCGGCGACAGCAGAGCGGCAACTGAACAAAAGCCTGCATTCCACCGCGCCGCCGCGCAACACGTTCTAGATAACAAAGCCGTAGTGCTGAATGAGATAGCGTCATCGAGAGAAGGCCAACGCTGGGCACAGATTGGACACCACGATTTCGTAAACGTTCGGCTCTAACTTGACTCGAAGCCGAGCGCTGTCGTAGCACTCGTTTCCAATCTGTGCCCAGCGTTGGCCTTCTCTGATTAAGCCCTCTCGTTCAGCACTACGGCTTCGTTATCTAGAAGGTGTTGCGCGGCGCCTTTTCCTGTCTGGCTCCGCGCCAGCAGTGCGCGCGACTTTGCCGAGAATGAAAGGGCTCGCTCTGACGAAAACTTGGCGGTGTCTGTCAGTTTGTCAGCGCCGGGGAGGGAGGGAGAGGTTGAAGCGTGCTCATGTCAGCTCTTCGGACCAATGCAGCGCCGCGCGCGACAACTGACAAACGAAAGCCCGCTGAGTTTTCGTCAAAACGAGCGTTCTAATGCTAACGCATTAAATACACTTCCCGCTCTTTAGCAGGGTGTACGTCCGCGAAGTTTAATGGAACAATTAGCGTGACTCCTCAGCTCAAAATTATAATAAATAAACGTCGAACGCAGCTCAAATCACGCTGTAGATTCTATCTCCCGACTTAGTACGCAAGATTAAGATGTTACTTTTTAACCCTCTGGTTGCTGGTCTCACCATGTTATAGGTCGAAATTTAATAATTGCGTTCCTTTTCCCTTTTTTCGTTGTTGCCGCAGACATTACTTAATATTTCCATCTCACGACAAGTCGGGGGACTAACTACAGATGCAGAGACGCTTCGCGCATCAAGAAACGAGTTCCAGTGGCCGTGTATTGTGGCCACAAGTCCTGTAGGCACAAGTGTAGCTGCCTTGCTCGAATAGCCACTTTTTGAAAGAGTGCGCCACCTAGTGGCTGTTGCGCAAATTATCCGAGTCTGCCGTTGCTTGGGCACGCACTCTGAGCATGTATTTGGCATGAGGACTGCGTCAGTGTTCGGCTTCTTCTCGGCTCGGCTCGTATCGGGAGCGAGTGCTGACGTCAGCGTTCGGCAAAGATTTGGATCCAATCACAGGCTTCGTGTTCTAAAAATGGCGACCGCCAATGTTACTCGATGGACTTTTGAAAGCTGTCTTTTTGCCCTCCAACCGACAGTCCTTTTACGAACCATTCATACAAACGGTTCCGAAGCCTACACCAATTCATGTGTGTTTAGCAAGCCCTAGCAACACAGTTCATTGGGAGAAAAAATATAGACTATTTGCTAGAGATCAGAGGTCTCAAACACGCGGCCCGCAAGCCGCATGCGGCCCGCGACTTGTTGGGACGCCGCCCGCAGGCAACCGGCTACGAGTCCCGGTTCCCGTCTCGAGCGCTAGAAATGGCATACGCCATAGAAATCTCGTCTCGTCGATTACTTTTCGCTCGTAAAGCAGCCTCCTCCTTTAACGTGTTCAGAGTTTATACTAATCTGTGTTCACTGGCCTTTTGTTTGGCTTTCTATTTTGCTTTCCAGCTTTTTTGTAATGTACAACCATTCCACTACTAGGCTGCAAGCGCAAGCTATTCGTTGAAGGGATACATTTCGGCTGTGCGGACTCTACGATCAGCGGGAGCAACTGCCAAAGATAAAGCTACGAGCTCGAAATTCTCGCCTTCAAAAATATATGAACATTAAAAGACAAATAGCTGTTCGAGTGTTGTAGTAAAAATCGTCAGGAAAACAACTGGCATATTACCTGAATATCTTTTTAGATATATGTTGAGTTTTGTTAATTTCTGGGCGAACTGGGCAACAGGAGCGACAGTGTACTTGTCCTATTAAAAATGCCACCATGTTGGCGGGGCAACCATTTTAATTATCATTATATCAGGTCTCGGCCCCATGTAGTCTTATAAACAAATCAAATCTGAAGATGTCATTGGCAAGACTGCGAGTTTTCAAAAAATCGTAAGCACAATTCCCCCCCCCCCCGCGTCCTACGTCGGCCCTCGATCTCTCAGGTGTTGGATATTTGGCCCATGCACTCAAATGATTTTGAGACCACTGCTATAGATCATTCTTATTATTACGTTCTAAGCGATGCATCTTCTGGGATGTGGAATGCGTTCTAAACATGCTTAGTAGCTTCTTTTTTTTTAGCGCAATATTAGACGCATTGCATGCTTCCACAAACAAGTGACTAGGCATTTTTCGCCAGGGGGATACACGCTGGAAATATCTATAGATTCTTGACAAAATACCGTATGGCCCTTTCGATCACTGCCATGAAATGATTGTTTAACTTCATCCTCCTTGGTTTTCCTTCTCAACTCGCAACTCCAGTGAGAAATCACGTGGTTGTGATTTAGTATTTTACGGTACGCGATGACTCCAAGCTTCCACCGTGCTTCTCAAGCGCACCATGGAGCTCGTGCTTCGCAAGTGACGACGAGTACCGTCACGGCCCTTTTTCTTGAACACAAAGACGAATTTAAATATTCGTCGGCGGATAATTGACCGTGACCAGCGCATACGTCCGACTGACGCGGCGCTCCCGTGCAATGCGTGAGCTGGGTCACAGTGAACAAGGCTGAAATCTTTAAAAAGAAAGGCGGTAAAAAAATGAAAAAAAAGATGGTCCGCTCTATTTTTAAATTTTGGTTCCGAAACGCAGGCCTTCGGCTCTCTACTAGCCCCGCGTACTATAGTTTTCTTTTGGTCCCCTAAACGATATGCACATTAGTAAAATCCCAACCTAATAACATTTATCAAAGCCCGAAATTAATTTGATGGTCCCTTTAATGGCGGAGTTCTGAGGTATGCTAAGGGAAG
The DNA here is from genome assembly GCA_037355805.1 of Ixodes ricinus. NCBI lineage: Eukaryota > Metazoa > Arthropoda > Arachnida > Ixodida > Ixodidae > Ixodes > Ixodes ricinus. The sequence continues at coordinate 38,871 of JAZHYW010010349.1, forward strand.
ACGTTGAATTAAGACGTGCATAGAAGGTGCCACAAGCTCGCGCCGACGCCTGCTAGAGTCACTATATGGTCACCGACAGTTCAAGAAACGCCGGACGCGTCGAGTTCCGAGACCCTCATTATCTCCCCGCAGTCAATCAGGTTGCGGCGTTAGCCGATGAGAACGTCGATGGACCAATCACAAAGCAAGAAGGGTGAATTAACATTATATGCCACTTCTTGCGTGTCTTAAGTTGCTAGCGTTTATAGGAAGGCCCTTTTTGAGTGTCGGCATTACCCGCTACTGTTGACACCCTGCTCGCCATTTATTGTATTGTTCTCCTTGTTTTGTTGTTCTTTAGAACTACAAAATATTTGTTTTTTTGTTCGTGGTATAATGCGCACCTAACCAACCAACAAGACAATAAGAATCCGTGGAGAAGATGAACAAAGTGGACAAAGGACAAACACAAATCTCCAAACACAGCTAAGAGACTGGTGCGCGACCGAAAAATCCGCCTGGTCCTGGTATCGAACCAGGGACCTCCCATTTCCAGTGGCAGAGCACTCTACTGACTGAGCTAACCAGGAGCTAGGCGTCAGTAAAGCAAACTGGATCTTATCAACTGCCACCAGTCTAACACCAACGAGGATAAATGGCCTGCATTTGAAGCTTATGATTGTAATGCAATTAATACAAAGGTGCAAGCAAGCTGGACAAGAGTGACATTAATAATCCCTAGGTTTATTATTAGCGGGAATGCCGACACACGAACCAGGGATTAATATTGTCATTCTTGTCCAGCTCGCTTGCACCTTTGCGTTAATCGCATTATAATTACTAACAACATCCTCCGGGAAGGAATTTGCGGTGGTTCGTTCCAACCTCACTCTCAACAGGCTTATCGCGCATGGGACGCAACCCATGCGGGATTTTCACCGCTCCGTAAAGCTGTCAATATAAGAAAGAAAAAAGTATGTTTTATAAAGGTATATTTTGACGCCCCACGAACTCTTTCGGCTCGTAAAGTACGGTTTCACCTCAAAAACTACTATGGCTCCCTGGCACATTAGAAAGGCAACTGGGTGATGAAGAACACATTCGCATCAAAAAAGGAGCTTAGAAGCCCCTTATATAGGATTTTTTCACGAATACGCTTTTAGGGGGTGCTTAAAAGGAGTTTTTAGGGTGCAAAATATGATCAAACAAAAATATTTTCACCCGATATATTTCTTTTTGTATATCTTCATACTGCATTTTCTACTCCGTGTACAAAAACCAACACGAAAGTGTGTTTTAATCTAAAGTGGCGAGGTGTGGGTGACTGCTGAGAGCAGCAAAGAATGCATTTCAAAGCAAAAGAAGGCTAAAAGAAAATGCTAGGAAAATCAGGGCAGTGGGTTTGGAACAATAATTTATTGCGAAGTGCAAGGCAATTGGGTTGCATACGTGGAACGTTCCTAGAATCACAAACGTTTAGAGTTAGGTAGAGCTCCTTATGGCCTGCCCCTCTCGTCACATGACTTCCGCGTTAACCAATCAGCGTCGAGTACCTATCGCGCCTCCTCTCCCACCCGTCAACCAATCAGTGTCGAGCCTCGCGGCCACGCTTTAATATGGGCTTCACGAAATGCCGGACACATAGTCAAAGAACGCTTCACGTGAATCGAATGGCGCAAACAAGATATCAGCACACAAACAGAAATGTGTGTATAGGCCTTTTGTGACTCCTATTTTTCCCTGCGTCCTTTTTGCGCTGTTTTAAGTATTACGATCATACACCGACGCACACAGTTGGCAGTGGTTTGATATTTTTGGACCTAGTTTCCTGCGTATCAAAATCATGTTGAGGTACTTTCTTTTCTTTTGTGGGGAAAAGAGGGATTGGGGGTGTCGAGAGGAATGTGATGCAATAATTAGGCTTATATACATTTCACAGTGAATGAAATAAAGTAAAACTTAGGAATTCCGATCGTGTCTTATGTCTTAAACGCGTGTATGAAACACCATCCAAAAATTGGAAGAAAAACGGAACATGCAAAAAGCGCTTCCTGCTATTTGCGAGAAATGAACGTACACTAGCTGCACGCAGGCTTCACACATGATCTCGTGAAAATTATATTTCTGATTCTCATGCCATTAGTACCTGCGTGCGTTTTTTTTTGTCTTAAATGAGGTGGATTTTTTCTTAAGTAGTGATTTTTAGTTTTTGTTTTTAAGTATTTCAGCCATTAGTCGAAAGGTTATAATGGCACGCCATGAGGTTTGTCGATTTTAAAGCTTTCATAAAACATTCCGTACGCGGGATCGACTCTTCGACGTGTTTTAGATGGAAACAAGATATGATCCTTGCGGGTTGTAGGTGTTTTGGTATTTCGCAGCGTTCAGAAGCGAGTGTCCGTTTTTCTTAAAGTAGGGACAGTAGAAAAAAAAATTGTTTGTACATCCTCGAGGTCACCACAGATGGCGCAGTGCGATGCTTTTAGTTTTAATATTTTATAAAGTACTTTGGCGGAGCCGGAACAATACGAAAGAAGGCGCTGAAGCGAGCTAAATTTAATCTAAACTATGAGGTGGCAAGAAGAAAAAACATGAAGAAGGGTGCTGAGCTGTTGCGCAGCTCAGTAGCCTTGGAAGTTATGTCTTGAGGTCCGCGAGAGGACCTATACTGTGTCAAGTATTCACCGAAGAAATGTCACGACATCACTTTCGTGGATGCCTGACACCGATGACCAGTTTTTTTTTTTTTCAGAATTAATTGCATTAAAATAAGTGTTTCATTTTCAATTAATTTTCAAAGAACGAGTGCCTATAATCCCAGATACATTTCTGTGGCATTTTACAAGGGAAGTGGGCGCGTGTACAGCTTTGATCGGCGCTCAAAGTGCGCGAGTTCCTGTCCACCCCTAGCTTTGACTGAATAACCTCAGAAAGCTGTCCGGCGGGTGTTTACGTCTTCCTGGGCGCGCGCGTGTTAAAGGTGTAAAAAGGCAGTAAGAACTAGAGCGTGCAGTTCGTTTGCCGCGACCAAACCATTAAAAAGGACGTTTCCACCAATTAATATAAAAATTGCAGCAGCATATCCATCTAATAATAGACCCTTTCCGAAAGTCAGTCTACTTACCCTGTACAGAGCCAAACCCGACGCGACACTGTACCGACGCTCTAATGACGTCACTACACTGCAATCGTTACTTGAACAGTCAGTTGGGAAACTCACCGTTAAAACCTGGGCCGCTGGCGTCCACCGAGACCGAGCTAAATACGATAACAGCGCCACCCTTTAGCGACGAGTTGAAACATGAAAGTTGCCTTATATGGCTACTGATAGAGTCACTGAATGCTCCCAAAGTATCGAAACTCCCAAGCTCAAGGTGCCAAGATGGCGGCTCAATCTTTTTTCTTTACTGTGGTCACCTTGAGCTTTTAGAACGCACATTTTTTGCCTAAAAACAAACGGAAAAAACTCTTTTTGTATGAACTTTTATTGGAGTTTAGTACAAAATGACAGGCGTGTGATGTTTTCTAAACTCTTTAGTTTACAAGGTTTTGCGCCACAATTCATATTTTGTTGTTTTGTTTTATACAACCTTGTCTCATCAATGATTTTCAGGTAGCGCGCCCCGACCTGGACGCGTCGTAACTTCGGTAGTAGTGCGCGGCGCGTCGGCTTGGGAGGCGGGGATCGGCATCCCTGAAACCCCTTCCTCCGTATATGTTTCGGCGCCAAAATGGCCTATTAAAGTCAAAATAGAAGAGTCACAGCGGACGCTATCGAATGTGATACTCTCCAACCAATACAAGCAGCCGTGCAGTTCCCCGAGTGGCCGCTGCGGGAGAAATGGCGGCGTTGCGATCGCCATTAGCTCGGTTCTCGAGTACGGGTAGGTGCCACTTTTTCAGGGTAGACTCTATGGCAGCTTCCCAACTGAGTTGTTCTAGCAACGTTGCTACACAGCTTCTCCACAAGAGAAAAAGTGAACGTCTTTGGAAGCATAGAGAATAAAGGGGAAAAGATGCTGGTCCTTTTACGTCACCTTCGATTCACAAAACCGAGGGTGCTCGATCTAGCCGAGCGTGATCTCCTATCAACGTCATTAGAGCGGCAATATTGGAGCTTTTGGGACTGCCACAAGGTGACTCTGACTTTGGAAAGGTGTATACTAAACCGTCACATGCAGACTTGCATTTTACGTGGAACACAGCGGACGTACGGACGTCCAGTGTCCGCCTTCCTGGAATGCGCAGCCGTGTCTTTGTGATGTGTCCGCGCACAACAGGCCTCCTGCGTTGCCCAGAGGGCCCTTCGAAAAGGGACTTAATTGTTAGGACCTGTTTTGGATGGTACAAAATTGAGCGTCTCAAACTGTCACACCGTAGAAGCAAGCGTGCCTGCTCTGGTGCGGAACGCGAGATCACGAGAAAAATACAAAAGAAACAACAATGATTCGAACGCCATCGAAGCACAGGTCAAAGCTAAGATGCTAACAACGTAAGCCAGGAGACGCCGTTTCATGCGTTTCAAATTAAAAAAAAATGGAAAGAATGCGTCAAGACGCTTGATAATTTGACGTCACCAACCAGAGATAAGAGACGCGTACCCTAGCGGTGGTAGCCTGAATATGGCACTTTCGATTATCTTACGGCGTTGAATCTAGCCGATTTCGGAAGTCGAAAGGTGTTCTTCCGCTCTTCAGCACAACACGGAAAGAAGAAAAAAAGGTAGCATAGCAAAGGCGCAGCAACTGCACTGCGTTTCATACTTAGTAGGCTCTTTTCGATTTATTTGCACTTCCCGCATCGGTGCAGAAAAGTGTAAGGCAGTGCACTTCCCGTATGTGTATTGAGATACGACCCTACACCGCCCTACACCTTTCTGCGCCGGTGCAGGAGCTGCAAGTAAATCGAACGACCCTAGTGTACAAGGCTGTCAAAGCTGCTGGCGCGAGTATGGGGTTAGATCTCGCAGATCATTTGCACGACGTTCTCGCGCAAACGAAACCATTGATGACGCCACGCGCTCGCGCCAGTTTGACAACGTTGCATACTAAGTATGAAACAGAGTATAGCGCGAGGCCCAATCGGGTACGCTTGTACTAACCAAACATCAGGGCGCCACAGTTTGTTCGAAGCTTCAGTCGCAGGAAGCATATACTACCTCAAAACAAGGCCTGCGCACGACGTCATCGTTAGTGGCTGCGAGCCGTCCCAGTGCTGCGAGAATTTCGCATAAGATGACGCTACCTGTACAACCAAACTTGACTTCCTAGTCGGTATAGGCTCGCGTGCAGTATTTTTGGGGTACAACTGCACTGTAGTCACTAACAGAACGGCCGGGAAATCTTGCATTCGTTCCGCCTCCAGCGCGAACTATCTACCTTCGATAACGCCTCGACGTCTGGTAAGCCTCCATTGTTCAAGCATAGCTAAAGCACAGCGGCAGGAAAAGCACCTGAGAAACTGCACGTTGACGCAGGAAGGCGCGGGCATGCTGGCAGCAAGAAACGCCCTGCCGTGCCTTATCCTGATCATAAGGCGAAACAGAGTATAGAGACGTTTTCGGTGCAAAACTAAAATCGTTCAGCCACGAAACCAACCCGTCAAAGTTGAAAAAAGTGTTACTGCGCAGGCGACCTGGTGCACGATCATAGCCCTCTATAAAATAGGATTGTGTGAAAATAAAATCTAAGGCTTTGTATAGAGACGGTGTTGTGTCGTTCCCTTTTTTCGTTCCGTGTCTCGAGGTTTTTTTCACTATAACCGTGCAAGTTCTTTATATTTCCTCGAACTACAGTCACGTAATAAAACTGAACTTTTTTTTTGTCATGAATATTGTCAATATTTTTGGTTTTCACGGTGCCTTGTAGTTTGTAGTGCACTATAAAAAGTCGAAATAAAAACAAAAACGTATTTTCGTGTGCGCTGGTTGGGAAACGGCGTCATTAAAATACCGGGACGATGACGTAATCCACTTCTGCAGAGATTCTGAAAAAGGTACCGCGTTCTCTGCTCATTGTCCTCGGTGTTCCGCAAGCCCCCAAAATTACTTCGGTTTCATCACGGAAAGCTGGTCGACCGAAAAATCGCGACGCGAAGAGCTCGCGCCTATAGGGCCTCTAGCTCTCAAGTTTTGAGCAGCGCTTCAGGCGAGCAAATAATGATATTTGGCTGGCGTTTCGAACGTGCGTCATTACGCTTCCCCACTACAGCTTTTTTTTATACTCCGTTCCATTATAAGCGCCAGTGCAGCAGAGGCTAGAAGAACGAGCTCCGTGCTTTCAGTGTCCCTGCCAAGCATGCGCGTTGGTGCAGTGGGAGCATCATTCAGGGGAACATGCTTTTGCAAGCAGCTTCAGCTTCGCTATCACGTAAAGTGAAACATACGGGCTCACGGAAGCTATAAAAGAAAGCAATAAAATAATAAAGCTGAAAGGAATGTTTAATGGGACGCTGAAGCCGCGAGCTGCATAATTCTTTTATATTTTTTTAGACATTTTGTTGTCGTGCGTCCACGGATGCTGACAGATGCTTGCATTCGAACGGGGCACGTGCAAAATCGAATGTTAGCAGCGCCGCCTCGATAATGCTGACAGCATAACATGGACGCGTCTTGCGGACGCGCTCGCGCCCCCTGCCCCAGAGCAACGGGTCTATCGCTTCTGGTTTAGCTTACACTGACGACAAAACAAAAACTTAGTAGTCGCGTCTGCATGCAGTTTCCCGAAGGTTTCCGTACTGTACTCACATTACTGCAAGAATGGAATCCTAAAAACTTCTTTACGCTCTCACGTAACTTCATCGGGTGGTCCATTCACTTTTCTTACTTAATTTTCGCGTGCGCAACACAGTAGCGTGTCGACAGTCCCTTTGAACTTCAGCCTTCACCTTCCTCTTTCTTCTCTGCACCTCAAAACGACACAAGGACTTACGAGAACGAGACAAAGAACGCATTCGTCATCTAATTCTTTCTACGACGCAAGTATAGGACGGCTGATCGCGCACACGGACCATGGTCGAATGCAGCGAGCGCAGAGTATGCGGAGCGCATGTTCGTCTGCTTTTTTGGAGGGGCTGTGGTGACGTCAGAACGCCGAGCTCTGATTGGCTATCGATTGAAGGATAGTGGGTAGACCTCAAGCCAGCTTGCTTTGAGGTCTACCCACTATTCTTCTGATTGGAGCCAATCAGAGCTCGGCGTTCTGACGTCACCACAACCTCTGCAAAGAAGCAGACGAACTTACGCTACGCATAGACCTGTTGCAAGAATCGCCTTCTGCGCGCTGCCATCTTTGTCTGCTAGGCTGTGGAACGCCTTCTGATGGTGCGCCGTTGCTCTGCTGTGCAGTGTATTAGACGTTGCGCATGCGCCCACAGCTCAGTGACTCGGCATTTTTGGCCCTGGGCGATAAGCGATGCAAAGGCCTACACTCCGTCTCACTTTGAAACCGACCACTACCGGTGCTATGCGATCCAATCCAGCTAATCAAGCAGCCCGCTCGTTGCGCTCGCTGTTTGTGTGCGTTTGATACAACGACGTGGAGGGGCTTAGGGCGATCAACTGGCAGCTGAAAGCCCCTATAAAAATTATTTTTGACTTTTTATTGAAAACGTGTTGACTTCTTGTTGACTCTGATTACTTTCTTTTGACTTTGACTTTCTGTTGACGTGGTCAACAGAAAGTTTGTTGACTTTGTGTTGAAACTTTTCTGATGATTTTATTCAGCCTGACTCAAAAGAAAAGCTGTTGACTTTCTATTAACTTTATATTGATTTTTTCTGCTGACTTGCTGTTGACAGTGTCATCAGAATGACTGCAGTCGTTATGTTTACTTTGTGTTGAAAATTTTCAGTCGACTCTCGGTGGCCAATGTCAATAGTGTCAATAGAAAAGCTACAGACTTTCTGTTTACTTTTTATTAAACATAGTACACCCCGACTAGATGCCAAAAGTTGCTAAGTTTCTGAGTAGTCTCTGACAAGGTGAGAACGGGAAGCAACTTCAGTTGTTTTGCCTCCAGCGCGAGCCTACTACCCTTGACAACGCTTCGGCGTGCGTGCACCTCGAGCGCGCGCGTGCAGTCAACGCACGACGGAAGGCATGGGGCGCGTCCTGGAGGCCAGGCGTTCGAAAGGCATGCCCCGCCGTTCTGACGTTGTGACTATAGTGACTTTAATGACCACATAAAATAGTCAACTAGTAAAGGAAATTAAAATAACTATTTGAAAGTGGAGAAACTGCCTTAACTCGCTTCGTCCTGAGTCGTGCTATGCAGAGAAGCGATAATGTTTCCTCTAGGAGCCGTTTTTGTGGATGTTGTTTTAGCGACTGCGCCGAATTAATATTAGTTGTAGCAATGCGTTTTAGTAAGAGATATCATCCACGGACTTCGAAACACTGTTTTCCCTTTGACAAACCCCCGAGGAGAAGATCGAAGACTTGGAAACGTAATAAGTGCTAAGGTGGTCCCCGACCAAATGATTACCTTCAATATGTAGGCTATATAAGGCTCTAGATCAGTCAATGGGAGTGTGATTCAGGAGTTCCATGCTTCGTGGTTGTTTGTGTTTGTGTTCGTTTCTAATGTGTATCTGTGGGATATATGTAGTGCCTTCAAATACCACAGAATTTACTCACATTTACTGATATGGTAACATACTAACAAAATATAAAAAAAGATCGCGTTTTTTTACGTCCTTTTGCGGCAGCCAATTTGAGGGAGAGTGGAAAGTCACAGTAATCTTTCGAGACTTCGTTGAATGAATAGCTAAGCTGTAAAGCATTTTTTTCTTTTTAATCTTCTGTAGCTTTTCAGTTGAAAAGCTGTAGCATTTCAATTGAAAAGCTACAGAAAAAGCATCTTGAGCTACAGAAAGTCTGTTGACTTTCTTATTACAAAGTGGGCCAATATTCAAAAGAAAGTCAACAGAAAAGCTAGAGAAAGTCAGGTGAACAGCTATTGACATTTTATATCCTCTGATGACTTTTTTTCAACAGCCTTTCAACAGAAAAGCATCACAGTTTTTTGTAAGGGAGTGACCCCCACCCGCCCACCGCCATGTTGCACGTTTTTGACCACTAGAAACGTGACCCTACAGTGTTACGTCTAGATTTTAACAAAGTACCGCGCAGAGATAATTGCTTACTGATCTTTAATAACAGTAAAGACGAGGTAAGTTGTGTTTCGTTTGTTTTAAGTCCAAAATGTGTTTTTACGACAAAAACTCGGGCAGCTTCGCAATGGCTCCGCTAGATGCCGTCAGCCGCGGTGCTGCAGATTTTGGGTTTTTATCAGAGATAGACACTGATCTCTGGGGCGAACAGTATTGAAAAATAGTTTATCATGTTTTTTTACAGCGACTGCAATAGAAATCTCGGCTCAGTTTTGCGTAAAAGCCTCAAGATTTGGTAGGGTCACGTGTTTAGTGGTCAAAATTGTAATCCCAGCTGCTAGAGAGGGAGGGGGGGGGGAGTCACTTTTGCCTAGTGAACGGGATACCAGTTTATCGCTCTAAACCCCTCGACCTCGTTGGTTTCAAATAACCATCTAAAACAATCACGCGCAGAAAAAAGAATGTGCCTTTCCGCGCTTTTTATTATGGACCATCCCAATCTCGCGTTCACTGTGTGAGATTGGTAGAGTCAGTGATCAACCAAACGCACGAAGGCGATGATGCGCCGTGACAATTCGCTTTTGGCACTGCTCGGTTGCTTCCATCGGATCCTATTGTCGTCTGCTGTGGGTCTTAAAACGAAACGGGGCTAAAGTCGCTTACCTGTGTACGTGCTTCCTCTGCAAGAGCGTTTGTCCGGCACACACCGTGTGTGTCCTGCAGAACCCTCGCCTCACCGGTTCCGAAACGGTTCGCCTCATACAGTGGGACGGGAACGCGCGGCGCGCTCGTCGTCAATGGGAAGCGACGGCTTTCGCATTCTAAACTTCGTTTCGCCTTGCGATGGGCCGCAGCGGACGCTACGAGTAATCTCGGCTAGCCAATCCAGTGGCGCGAACCTGTCATGCGACTGTGTTCCCCGAGCGTCGCTGCCCTTCTCTCTAAAGTCACGTGACGCTCGCGCGGCATAAGGTTAGCTAAGATGGCTCCTAGTTTCCTCCGCGCGGACCACCATGAGGACAGAGAGAGAGTAGACGCGCCCGACTCTCTATGGCTCCCGGACAAACTTTGACGGACTAGGCAGCGGCGCAGAGGTAAACACGGAGGGAAAACGTGGCGTACGATCCCTTTGACGTCGGATTTTCCGAGGAACGCGGTGAACGAGGGACGAAGGTAGGCGAGCTAACCCTGTTTGCGTTTGCCACGGAAAGTACCGCCGAATGTCTCGGAACAGCACCTTCATCCGCAATGCGTCGCCCGGACCTAGAAGTGCGGAGGCGTGTGCGTTGCTTTAAGCTGTAGCTGCAGTGTCGGTGCGTCTTCGCGGCACAAAAAACCTTTACCGAAAGTCGCCTCGCAATTGTGTTGGTATACGTGAAACACTTGTTATGCTATTACGATCCAGTGCTTAACTTTTAGGGTCTAACCTGGAGCGTTTTCTTATTGTTGAGCGTCACTAGCGCTAAATTGAAAAGGTTTCACGTAACAACGCAATTGAAGGGCAATTTGCGATACATTTTTTTTGCCCACCTCCATGGACTAGCCGTCGGATATTCGTAAACCGGGTACGCGATGAGATGAGAATTTCGCTAAGGTCGTTTAGCGATGGCAAGTTGGGCTTGGGTGGATAGTTCAAGCGGTTGCTCCGGGAGAAAGGCTGCATCTTATCTTGCTTGATTGTCGACTTGAATACCGAACAGAGGAACGAAGCTTGTGACGTCGTCACCGGGGAATGCCCGAGCAAGCATTTCGTAGAATTCGGAATGTGCCGTCGATACGTGCGATTAAACCACGGTCGGTCACGGACACTCCACGGAACGCCAAATGTTTTGTTTGTTATGTGCTTCTTGAAGTATTCGCCGGCGCTGGTCGAATGAAAGACCCCACTAAGGGTAACATGCTTGTGGGTTGTTGTGATGTCAACGGTCGCTGAAGCAGCTCGTTCAGCCGCACGACAAGCTAGCTAAGCTTGGCGTCTTTGCTCTCGTCGAAACTCTTCGGTTTCCCGTCGTCTCTCAAGTCGTTGCTGTTCCCGCCCTTCGGTCGCTGAAACAATTCGTTGCGTCGCGCGTCTAGCCCTTGGTGTCAGACGTCTGCGTTCGCGGCGTTCTTGAGAGTTTGGGGCGAACCATCAGTGAGCATCACGCCAACTGACGCAGCTGCGTTCGTCGCCGAGTAATCTAATAGTTTACGCAGGTTGGAGGGGGGGGATCTTGTCGGCTAATCAGCGTCGGCGGTCACTGCGCCGAAAACCACTTTCTTTCTCTCCACCACATTCAGCGGCTAGATCCTCGGTTACGCCTTTTGTATCTTCCTTTAATCTGAAAACCTAGGCTAAGAGCTTTTCACGTTAAAAAGAAATGCTCATGTCCCAGCGCAAGACCCCACTGTACAGCAGAGGAACTACTCTCCCTCTTCCCGTCGTTCCTCACACATGGCAAGGTCCTCTCTCGTTCCCCCTCTCTTCCCCCCTGTAGGCCACCGCTGTTCTTGCTCCGGCGACGTTCTACCTTCCTCGCCCGTTCCCCACCCCTCCGGCAGCCGCCGTTGCGAAACACCCTTGTGGCCGCGCTGCGCGGACACGCTCCTTCGCCTCCCCACTGCCGCCACCCAGGTTCCGTTCTCGTCTACTCTCCGCACCTCTACAGAACAGCTCGCGTACGTGCTTTCGCTTCTTCCATCGGTCACTGACACACCCGTTCTGAAAGAGCGTTTCAGGCAAACAAAATGCGCGTATCTGTGTCCTTCTCCAACAGTCGTTCCACCTAAGCGCACATCTCCTCCCACACGTCTCCTACGCCAATTCCACTGAAAGCAAAGAACTCAATGCAACAACTGTTACAGAGCATTGTCTGAAGGCAAACCTCCTTCAACATGCCTTTCAACAACGCAGCAGCTACCGCTGTCAATCGTAGCCACCTTTGCGTGGTCGTTTGTTTGTTGCTGTTTTTACATCGACAGCCGTTGCTGACGAGGTTTCTCACATGTTCCCGGTGTGTGTTTCAAGTATGTCGTGACTCCGACAAATTCGACACTCTAATGTCACAGTGTGACGTGGCAACATGACGTCACGCGACGGTGTGGAACCGCGTCGCGTGATACCATACACGACGTCACATAACGTCATGGTTAGTGTGCAGTCTGAGAGTGTGTAGTCTGTGTGAAGCAAAGTGCACAGCCATCCGCAGCTCCTTGGCTGTCGTCGCAGTTCATTTCCCGATCCCGGCAAGGAACCGTGATTTATTTTTCTTAGTAAGTCTTCGTAACTTGCTGCTGGTTTTTTTTTTTGTTTTGTTTTTGCCTCTATTGTGCTTTTTTTCCCCTTGTATTGTGTAGGCAATTTTCTTGTCCTGAGTAGAGTGATGCCAGGTTCGCTATTCCGGCGATTGTCGTATGCTCTAGCATTCGGTGATGAGCCCGGCTACAGTTGCAGTGCGACTGCTGTCCCAGTGTAGCAGACGTAGTGAGGTTTCTGACATTGCCCACCCACATTGCAGAGACCAGGAGCTGTGTTCATGTAGTATATCGTCCCGCAATCTAAGCCTTTAACCCCCTTATTGTATAGACAAGCTCGCAGCACTAATTCATTCGTAGAATGACATGTGCTGGTTCAACCCAAGTAGAGGGGAAAAACAGTAAATAAAGTTGGCGGAGAGATTGGGACGAGCAGTCAGACTGCCCAAACATCATACAAAAACAAAATATAAAAAATACGGTGTTCGTTGCAGACACGATGACAAGATTGTCTGCTGACACGCTCCATGGCTATTCGAAGCATGTTTCTTTTATACATGTGTGCTTCGAACATGTCAATGGGCAGTTCTTGTATGGCCAATGTGGCAAAACTGTCATGCAAGGTAGAAACAGGCCTCAGACACTAGGGAATTTTAGGAAACCGTTTTTGTACATCCGATACGGTACGGTCTGCCCTCCGGTACGCACTGCGCATGTGCGAGTCTTACGCTGTGGCGCATGCGCAGTTCGTACCGGAGGGCCCACCGTACCGTAGAGGATGTGCAAAAGCGGTTTCTAAAACTCCCTACTGTCTGCATACTGTCATTTGTACACAATGAGGATATACGCAAACAAAAAACAAACTAAGACAGCAAGATGAGTGGCATACAGCACATGGCGTATGATGTATGACCAGTGTGACGAAGGTTGTCAATTTGGCACCGGTTACTCCATAACTTGGGAGCTAGATTTAAGGCGGGGAATTATGGTGATACGAGAGAGAGCAGGGCATGAAAAACAAAAAAAAAGAGGTGAGAAAAAAGGGAGATCACAAATGTGACAGTCACGAACGGAAACAAGGTGAGTATAATGTGTCACGAAAACCCTCGCAGAAAGGCATCCCGCAGAACTTGTGAAGTTCAGTTTGCGCTTATTTGTGTATGTCGCGTCGTATTTGTATTCTGTGTCGTTATCTGTAATTCTTCTCAGCGATGTTTAATCAACGGGTGAAAACTTTCGTGCGTTGTTTTCTGAACTGTCACACAATAGACTTTATGGTTGATTGTCTGTTGCGAAGGTACGCTTCACTTTTTGAAAACACGTGGCACATGTTTTGCGCCCACACGCTCGTACGCGTGTGGTCGGTAAATATCTTAGCACATGGTAAAACTGCATATAACCCGCTTTGTTTTTTTGTTTTGTTTTTTGATGAAAAAGGGGGGGGGGGGTAGGGCGGTTGACATGGAAATTGTTTTGAGACGTAACAGGGATTTTCTTGTGTTATGTTCAGGGAGCAAAACCTATTTCTATTTCAGTTCAATTACTTTATATTAGACATTTTATTCGTCTGGGATTAATAAAATTGTCTGGTCTTCTTTTTTTCTGTTGTTCGTTTAATTTAGAAACTGGTTTCACCCCCTAGATGGAGTGGAGAAAATTAAGAAACAAGTGCAAAATTTTCAGACATTCTGCCCGAATCGGCGAAAGCAGAGGGTCGTGAAAACTTTTAATCACAGGGCAACCTTTCTTTAGCAGGGACACAAAAACACAACAGAAGTTCGGGTAGAACACTCCATATTCCGCAGATGAGACTGCGAACAATCTTTGAAGTCTTGCACCGAAAGCTTCAACCTCCCTTTGGAAAAGAGACAAGCAGTAAGACGAATAGTCAGACTGAAAGAAATAAATTAGATCCAGAGAAACAAAACTCACAGCAAGATACAAAAACGCAGGTGCTATTTCGAAGAGTTATAATGACCTCGGCCAAAAATCGCAAAAGTCGATTATGTGTTCTTCTTTCAGAAACGGCTGTGGTTTATACATATATATTTTTTATGTCTGGGTTCTGTTTCGATTTTTTTTTTTTGAACGACTAGGCAGTAATACATGAATTAAACCAACGCGAATCAATTTGAAACTAGGCCTAACCGCAGCTCACAGAGTAAGGGTGCTTTTTTGAATTTTACAAACTGGTTTAGAAATAGCCGCGAACGCTATATTGGTTTTGGTTCTTGCAGGTGAGTTGAATACGGCTACGCGGGACATAATATAGGGGGATAGTCGTCGCGACGAGTCGGCTAATTAAATATGTTAATGAACGTTTTTAATTGGTGGAAATAAACGTACGGTTTCAATCTGAAACTCGCCGGGCGTCATCGACAAACACAAAGTCAGTGAACTTCAGAAAGACTTGGAGCACGGGAAAAGACGAGGGAGCGCTAAAGGTACCCTTCCTGCAGCGGGAGATATGGCTACCGGTGCGATCACGCGCCCACGCGGTGTTTCCGTGCCTTATCATCCGGGTTTCTTACCGCCTCATTGGTCATTAAAAAAAAAACGTTCAGCCTTTCCACTTTTGTGAAGAAGGAAGACCAGCGGAGCTGTACTCGATACACTGTGTGCTTCTTCTTCGTCGTCGTCTGTTTTTTTCGCGCTGTTTCCTACGATGAATTCCCACCAACGCGCCCAACTATCCATTCTTCTAGTATAGCTGGAAAGGTTGCCGCCATCTACGAGCGACGGCGGAAACCATACTGGTTGTGTGCTTGCCGCCGTCGCTCATAGATGGCGGTAGCTCTCCAGGTAGGTTTGTGTCGACGTACACGGACACGATCCTGGGGAACCTAGCCCTTAACAGCTCCGCTGTAATAAAAAAGCTGCATGCATGTTCGAAGCGTACTTATCTATTAAGCGAACCACGCTCCCAACATTCTTGGGGTGTGTCCGCAGAGAATTGTCTGCCATCATGTCCGCGAAGAAACTCCGTGTCTTTGGCAGGGTGTATGAGTTGTGCGGCCTCCTTTTAAATAATCTGTGCTACAAAATGTCAAATAAAAACAAAACAAAAACACGCGAGGCATTTTTTTATGAAAAATACCTATTCATTTTTGTACACTCAGACTTCACTTTAATGTAGCAGCAGCGCTTGGAACACGATGGCAAAATTTCATAACTTGGCACATTTGTTTTTTCTTATAATTCACCCGCTGGAAACGACTTTTGGGGAAAGAAAAACACGTGACTGATAATGACAGTGAGAGGAGTCTGCGAATACACGAAGTCGAATAGCGGCTGCGGCCAAACACGAACACAAAATTATCATTAAAATTGTTAAAAAAAAAGCGCCTCTATCTTTTTTGTTAACAAACTTTGATACCACGAAACGATATCGAGTGCGAATGTTGCTTGCGGCTCGTCGCGTAGTGGGGCAACGCTTACTTCGATGCAAATCGGTTACACTCGCGGGCCAAGGTTACGTAAAGCCTACACATGTAGCCTTATGTAGCCATGGCCGGCGCGCGACTGTTTTTCGTTAAACTCGGACGTAAATAATTTTGCGCGAAATTTATCCCTTGATGGCATTCTGTGTTAGAACACTAGCAACTGTGGCACACTGCCGTCAAACATTCATCTACGTCAAAGTCAGCGTCGGGCGTTATAATCAAATGAACTTTCAACGGCGAGATTCTAGTCCCAGCAATGCAAATGAGCACCATTTAGTATACACGCGGTGTTTGCGGTCGCGTCGCTGCATTTAAACGACCAGAAAAGCGTTGTTAGCATTATTCATATCGCTGCACTGTCAACGTTCATTTTGCAGAACTGGGTCACGTCACGAGCGTCTGACGCTGCGCCTAAACGAATGATTATGAACGAACGTCTTTTTTGTTTGTTTTCATTCCCTTCGGCTTTCGTTTGTTTGTGTTTGGTTTCTGTCATGCTAAATTGCGGTAATAAAACCTTGGACTCGCGCTAAACAAAACTATCAACACCCTAATAATGAACCCACCCTCTTCTTGTACGTAGCCTGTTCTTTATGGAGGGAAAGAGTAGAGAAACAAATTGTTAATTGCCGCCACTGAAATGTCGGTTATTTTCTGACGTATGAGTGTATGCAAGCTATGCACTCTGAACAAGCGTCTGAAATTTATCTTAGACACTTTTTATGTGAACTCTGGTGTCCTGCACTGAAACTGAAAAGGTGCGCACTGCGCGTGCACCAGTACGCGTTCTAGCAGATGTTTAAACGAACTACGTGTAGCATCGTTCATGTCCAGCATGAAAATACTACAGTCGCTTGCTGCAAAGGTAAACCTAGATTCAGTACAGCCAATATTACTGAGATTTCACTCAATAATAGCTAGGTAGTTAAATGTTAGCGTTCATGCATTGACATCTACACCTTAACAACGTTAACGTACAGTTGTGAACAAAAATATATGATGTAACGGTTTTACGTGCCTAACAAGGAGAAAGTTAATACAAGCATACAAATTGTAATATAACAGTGTATTAACACATTTATATGGTTCAACTTTTAATGAAGTTTAAATGTGAACTATTTTTTAATAGAAAAGCATTCCGAAACTGGTCACAGCAGCGCAACAGGATATCGCCGACAATCCGACTGTTGTGACACACTAGGACACTGTGTAAACCCACATATCTAAATTTGAACCTGAGCTGGTCAAGACTTCGTAAAGAAGCCCTTAACATCGATCACCACTTGGCACCCATAAGCCATAAAATCCAACAAACAGTTTAAGACCATGTAGCCCAGGTTCGCTCATTCCTGATGCAGTTGATCAAACGTCTTCCCTGTGTTGCTGGCTTTCTGTTTCTTCAGACGACGATCCAACTCTTCCAAAAAAATATCGATTAGATTAAGGTCAGGGCAGCTGACCCGGCAACTCCATCAAGTGCAACGTTTTTCTCTGAATCAATTTTTCACAAACATGGATGAGTTCTTGGGGTCGTTGTCCTGCTGGAATAACGTAGCCACGGCCGAAATTTCTTCATACCCAGGGAAGCATGAGCTCCTCAATGATTCCCTCATAAACTTCTTTCATCGTCACTTTACGAATCCAGTGAAGGGGCCCGATATCACACGCAGGTAGAGAACGAAACATTGGTTTATTAGAAAGACAAATATGTGAATTTAGCTGATCACTGTAAGCAGCTGATAGCGGCAATGAAATCTAAGATCTTCTGAACGACGCACGTATTGAATTCTATCGCAACCAAACAGCATAAACTTAGACTCGTTCGATCAAAAAACTTTCTTTCTTTGGTCAGGATTCAAGTTGAGGTACTCTTTCGTCAAGTTCAACCTGGATGCTTGGTTCATTTTGTTTCTAATTGGCTTCTGAGCTGGCCTATGGTCATTTAGTCTAGCAGCTCTCAGATGTCGTCTCAGGTGGCATGGAGGCACAGTGAAGCCTGATTCCTAAGATAAATACTTGGAAACCTGGATGGCGGACAGTCGAGGGTTTGTATGGCTCGATCGAACAAAGTTCCTCGACCAGGTGGGTCGTCGACCTGGATCGCCTTGGGGAGTACCAACTAGTGACACTTCCTCTGAGCCTGTTCCTTTTGAGAATTTCAGAAACCGTTGATGGTGCTACTCTGAATTGCTGAAGATGGCATTGCTTCTTAGACTGGAGATTGCATATAATCGCCCTCTGAAGATTCTGCGCTAAGTTCCGTGCACCTTATGCCTTTTATATTGCTTGAAAATTTGCTTCTTTAAAAAATAGAAATATTTTGAAAAGACATAGGAATCAATTTATTCTGAAAAGCTGTGAGATGTAAGTGACTGGAAATGGCCACAACATGAAGAACGTAAAAACGCGATTAGAGAACAAAATAAAAATCACGAATGATAAAACCTTCGACCCCCTGGCGTCGAAAAACACAGCATTAAGCCGTACTTTGTAAAAAAAATATTAAAAATATCAGTGGAAATTGGTTAGGCGTGAGTCAACTCTTCTGTACGAAAACAATACGAAATATATGTCTATATTTGTTCACTACAATGTAAAATAACGTGGCATCATAAAATGTCACCATCAGCTCCGATTGGGGCAATGATTTGATGTATTCTGGGATTTGAAGGAAAAATAATACTATTTCAAAACCTTGCCGAACTTCGCGCCATATAATGACACTAATGCAAATAAAACTTAATAAAAATATACTCTACATGTTTTCATTATTCGCAAAGTCTAATCATGTACGTCTATACCTAATCAGAGCATGCTCATGTAGCCAGAATACGCTTCTAAATCCTTTTTGTCGTGTCTCACAATACATCTTGGGTGAAACCACCTGAACAAAGGAAGGAGGATAACAGGAGAAAAGAATGGCGAACCGACCGCCGGACTACCAACTCTTTTATTAAATCTTGCTCTTCTATTAATTTATACCCATTCCACCTTTTTCTTTTTCTTTCCCACTGCTGTTATTTTTTGCTGTTATTTTTCTCTCCTGATTTGAATCTATTACCCACGAAGGGTGCCGTGTAGAAAAAGACTTTCTTTGGCTTGCAAGGTGATTGAAGGGATGCTCACGCATTTGTAATCTTCTTCGTCTATAGCAAGGGCCACTAGCACCTCCCTTGCAACCTGGTTTTTATGGCGTCCTATTATGTGAAGATGGTCGAGCTCTGCTTTACACAGGCATGTCCGACAATGGGCAGCTAAATGTCCTGGTCCCGCAAGGTTCCTGAGGTTCGCTGCATGTTCGCGTGCTCGGTCGTTAATACATCGACCGGTCTGTCCGATGTAGCAGCGACCACATGTTAGCGGTATGTTATATATAACTTTCTTTTCACAGGGAGGGTATTGTGTTCGGTGCCTGGTGTTACACTTTTCTTTAGTGTTGATTGGTGCTTGATTAATTTTGCAGCACATTGAATAAGGCTTATTAGGCGCCGAGCAGAGGACTTGCACGTTTTGCCGGTTCGCTATCTTTTTAATTGATGGGTAACCGTGTGAGTAAATGGGATCACTACAAAGGTGGGTTTTTTTGTTCGTTGGCTCGCAACATTATTCCCCTTGATGGTGCGGCCCATTTTCTCACAAATGGAGGCCATCTCGGGTTTCAGGTATCCCGCGTTATAAAGTCGAGACATTTGGGTGTCAAAACTTCGTTGGACTTGATGTGGACATGATTTTTTGGGGCTTGCTGTGAGAGCTGAAATGGCCACTGCTTGTTTCACGTTTTTTGAATGTTTCGATTCATAAGGAAGAGATACCTTCCCGATCGTGCTTGATATTTCCAACATACATGCCATGTTTAGAATGTCAAAGCTAAATCCAGAAACCGAATGGCATTGTCGACAGGAGTCTCATAGGTGAAGGTTAGACCCATGCATCTTTGTTGGAACATTGTCATAGTGGTGTTGAGGCATCCGTCTTTATTTTCATTAATTTCTGTGGTGCATAAAATAAGAAAATCGTCCACATATCTAAAGATACCCGCTATGCGTGTATCTTTTAGGACCTCCTGGATGGCTCGTCCACACTTGGCAAGAAACATATTACATAAAAGTGGAGCCACTTGTAAGCCAATACACACTCCACTCTTTTGCACGTACTGGTGTTCTTAATGAGCTACTACAGTCGCTGACAGGTTAAATTGTAGGATTTCCAAAAAATGGCCTAAGCTCATCCCTGCATTATTTCGGAAATTGAAAAGGCCTCTTTCTTTCGATGGTGGTTTGAATGACTTGTAGAGGCTTGTGTATAAAACAGAATAGTACATGTCTTGTACATCTATAGAGAACCTGGAGGCTCCGGCTTGTCCTGTGGACAAGTCCATTCGGTTTCTGGATTTCGCTTTGACATTCCAAACAGGGCATGTATGTTGTGAATATCAAGCACGATCGGGGAAGGCATTTCTTCCTTATGAATCGGAACATTCAAAGAACGTGAAACAAGCTGTGGCCATCTCAGCTCTCACAGCAAGCCTAAAGAAATCATGTCCACATCAAGTCCAACAAAGTTTTGACACCCAAATGTCGACTTCATAACGCGGGGTACCCGAAACCCATGATGGCCTCTATCTGTGAGAAAATATGCCGCGCCATCAAGAGGAATAATGTTACGAGCCAACGAACAATAAAATCCCAGACCACCCTTTGTAGTGATCCCATATATTCACAGGGTTACCCATAAGCTAAAAAAAAGCGAACCGCCAAAACGTGCAAGTCCTCTGCTCGGCGCCTAATAAGCCTTATTCAATGTGCCGCAAATTTAATCAAGCACCAATCAACACCAAAGAAAACTGTAACACCAGGCACCGAACACAATACGTTCCTGTAAAAAAGAAGTTATATATAACATACCGTTAACATGTGGGCGCTGCTACATCGGACAGACCGGTCGATGTATTAACGACCGAGCACGCTAACACGCAGCAAACTTTAGGAACCTCGCGGGACCAGGACATTTAGCTGCCATTGTCGGCCATGCCCGTATAAAGCAGAGCCCGACCATCTTCACATAATAGGACACCATAAAAACCCGGTTGCAAGGGAGGTGTTAGAGGCCCTTGCTATAGACGAAGAAGATGACAAATGCGTGAGCATACCTTCAATCACCTTGCAAGCCCAAGAAAATCTTTTCTACACGGCACCCTTCGTGGGTAATTGATTAAAATCAGGAGGAAAAATAAGTGCAAAAGATAAGAGCAATGGGAAATAAAAATAAAAAGGGGTAATGTATATAAATTAATAGAACAGGAAGATGTAATAAAACAGTTGGTACTCCAGCGGTCGGTTCGCCATTCTTTTCTCCTGTCATACTACTTCTTTTGTTCAGCTGGTTTCACCCAAGATGTATCAGAATCAACTAG
Source organism: Ixodes ricinus (assembly GCA_037355805.1). Lineage (NCBI taxonomy): Eukaryota > Metazoa > Arthropoda > Arachnida > Ixodida > Ixodidae > Ixodes > Ixodes ricinus. Next base: position 60,051 of record JAZHYW010010349.1, read on the forward strand.
CTCAGCTAATTCCTTAGTCTCACAAAATTGTTTTTGTTTACACGACGAAATTCACGAAATTAGGAAAAACCATGTCAAGAGTGGCAAACTCTTTCTCGCGGTCATTTTTGTTACTCTTCTAACTTCTCCGGCAACACGTCTATGTGCGATTTAGTTTGGTAGTCATGTTGCACAAATGCTACATTATATGGAAAAAAGGGAAAGGATGACTTCACTCATGTCTTGACATTATATGGTCATTTGTATTATATATTAAACGTTTCAGTTAGTTTCTTCAGTCGTTAAAATATCTTACCTTCCTCACAATTACTATTTTCGTTTCTTAATAAAAAACGCATTGTAGTAGTTCAAAACGGCATTTGACACCTTTCCTGTATTCCACGCGCCATTCATTTGCATCAGCGCCTTCCTTCGCGTCTCTTCCCGTCTTTAAATTGGCCATTTAAACATGGCGAGTCCGAAACGACCAAGACAGTCATTCCCCATAAGTGCACCACTATCCCCAGGGTTGCCTGCGTGCGCAAATCAGCAGGTCGCCGAATGGGAGCTCGCACGCCAAATTTAACGGGCAAACTACAAATCCGCAGGGTTCAGACGCAGTTGGACCGGATGATGCAATCATCCTCCGAATGAACTCTCGGACAAGTTAAAGTAAAAGAGGGAAGGGAAAAAAAGAAAGAGGAAAAGCGAGAGAGAAAGGAAACCTGGGAGAGAGAGGGAGGGAAGAGGAGGGGAGAGAGGAGGAGGAATTTTATTAGACCATCACGGAACAAAGAAGCAACCTGGTCATTTTCCCGGACTTGAAAGCGCGGCGAGCCATTAATTTGGCTCCAAAAGCTGATTGCACCCCTAACGCGCGAAGGCCGCCGCATCGAGCGATGCGCGTTTTCAGCATAACAGGCGCTTTGTTCGATCTTTCTCGATGAACTCGGATGAAAGTGTAGGCGTACTTGTGGATTCTACGCAAGTTTCGATAATCTCAAAACTATAAAAATAAAAGAAAAGAAAAAAAGTCCTCGTTTAACCACGGTATCTTCTCTCTCCATTTATATTTCGTTGTTTTTCCGCGTGTGCCGGTTATTTGACGGTATGTACGCGTAAACTACGCAAGCTGCGGTAGTGCGGTATAGTTGGGTTCGATCAGGCCACTTCCCACTTCGTTTCCTAGTTCGGAGTCTGGAGTCGGTCAACCAACTTTCCGGGTAAAATTATCCGCTCGGTTCGAGTCTGGGCCCTCTTCGAATTACGAGCGATGGTTCGAGTGCGGGAAACTGTGCCTGCGTTTAACTTGTCGACTTCGCTTAGGGTTTGAGCCGTTACTTGTCAGTTTGTGGCTTTGGGATGTCTAATCTAGGCCGGAATTCTGCGCCAAATTACAATCCAGAATGCGGCATTGTTTTCATTAGAACTCTGTATTATATTTTAAGTGTGTAAGTTTCCCATGCAACATAGGATAACGTCTTATTTCTGACATTCATAATTTATAAACAATAGGGTTGTTTTGTTTTGTTTTTTGCTTTTGTAAAGGGTGATTGGTTGCCGAGTGAGTTAAGGCACCGCAGCTTTGAGTACGTGGAGCGGAAGCTCACGCTGCAGAGCCCAGGGATTTGGGATTCACTCCCCAACCCTGTCTGATTCAATCTGGATGATCATCGTACCGGCGTGTGGTTGTGTATCACTATACTGCGTGGTGCACGCTAAAGATTCTAGGCTAGCTCTGGAACTGTACTCGCTACATTTCTCGTCTGCAGCGGAAAGACACCAGAAGCCCACTAGGCTTGACTAACTTCCAACTGGCTAAACATACACAAAACAGTTTTTTTTTTTTACTTTTTAATGAAGGTGGTGAAGCATGATACGTCTTTTCCGTTAACTTTCTTACCCGCCAGGTACGGTTCACGTATAGGGTATGGGTGACAAAATTAAAACTATAAACTGCAACCTGGGGAAAGTAAAAAAAGAAAGAGAGAATATAAACCAGAGAAAACAAGAACAAGTGGCGTTTGCGCGTAAACCGGGAACAGCTTTTGGTGGCTTGGTGAGAGCAAAACGATGTTTAAAACCCACACAGGAAGTTCCGTCGTTCAAGGTGGCTTTGGTCGCGTTGAAAAAGGTGTATGCTCGGAAGAAACTTTACAGGGGGAATTCACTAAAAGCTATGGGCCGTCGTACGCTTATGCACCTTGAGCTGCAATCGAAGTTGCGCATGGGCACTTTTTCAGTTTTGAGATGACGCTAGTCGGTTCGATGGTACAAAGCATTTTATGTTCGGTCTTAAAGAAAATAAGTAATGAAGACCTTTCCGCAATGCAACCCACGAGCCCCGATGAGCTATAGCAATAAAAAGAAATTAGTGTATTTGCAAAGAGCACTATATTAACTCTTTGGTATAAATTTGACTTGCTGTTTTGTGCTGAGGAAAAAGCGAGGGCAGGATAAGATTACAATAATGAAGACTGAGTAACTGTGTTGGATTACAACGATGCAAAATGATAGTGTTCACATAAATGACAAATATCATTTCTTGAAAAACAAATACACACACGCACGCGCGCACACACAAAAGCATGTTTCTGTTTTTATATACCATTAATTAAAGCTACAGACTCAACTAGCAAGAAACCAACAAAGCTCGCCAATATAAACAAAGCAACTTTCTCGCGACCAGGAAAATCTCAAGCAGTGCCGCTAATTGTTCACAATTAAACATAATGTTTAATCATAGCCGATTTAAGGCGCACAAACAAAAACAAACAAAAGGCCGCCAAGTGTTTTCACTTAGCATATATGCAAGATGAATTTTTTAGGCTTTAGGAGTGTTTCAATCTAGACATGAACCAAGCGATGTGACAGTGATCCTGGCATTTCACATGCGATGTTACCTTTTTTTTAACTCGAAGGTTTACCGAGTGCGCTGCCGAAAAGTAAATGCCCGAAAATTTTTGTAGGGTCTGATTTACGATTTTTATGTCTATATATATATATATTTTTTTATAGTAAGGTCACTGAATAGTTTCGCGAAACGGAAGTATAAGCTGTTCCTGCTTGGGTGTTTAAAGTCATTGTAGTCCTTGCAAAATATCGTTTTTTGCCAAGTTAAATTGAGTTCAATAAGCATATCCTGCCCAACATAACCTGAATATTCGCAACTATGCCTTATCTCCTTTTTATACATAGGCAGATCAATTCAAGCTGAACTGGAAACGTCACGCAAGAGAGGGGTCCTCATGTACACAGTACGCAGTAGATAGTACACAGCAATCTTATATTTTAAAATATTTGTTTTATGGCTTGTTTTAGCGTTATAGCTCTCTAAATCGTAGCACAAACTTTTCAATTTGGCATCAATACTAAAAATCCTAAGTATGGTTATGAATCCTAAAAAGAGACAAACAACGTCTAAGAATGCCTTAGCGAAATTTGCTTTCGGCTTCCATCCTTCAAACCTTTGCTTCCACACATGGGTCATCAAATTCCGAGTACATGTGAAAACACTACAGCACACATTTTCAAACGGCCGTGAAAGGTATCTACTCTGAAAGCAGTTCAGGTGTTTTATAGTTTATTTTATTTCTGCACGAATTCGTTTTTCTCGTGAGGTATTCAACCATGATTATCGCGCATTACATTACCTTCTTTTCTTTTGTGTGGGTGTATCATAATTATGATTAACCTTGAGATCAGCCGTGGTAGCCTTTGAATTTGTTTGATTAAAGTGCCTAAAACGCTAAGCCTTTATTTATATTTATTACCAAGAGAAACAAAAAATTAAAAATTCTCAGGACAGATTTTGGTTTGCTACTCTCTACGAAAAAAGGAAAGTGGGAAAGTAGAGGAAGACAAGAGTTACGACTGAGGCTTCCATTCACCCCTGGTTGTTTATTATTCAATAAACGCGCAAGAAAATGTTGGTACAGAGTTCCAAGTGTCCGCCACTTCGTACTACATGTTACACAAAGAGAACAAAACAAACAGCATTCATTATGGTCCCCGCTCTACGCGTATAAACTATACACAAACACGCTCATTTATTCGTATGCCGCGCACATACTCATACCTGCCTTCCCAAAATTTATATATATATATATATACATTTCGAACGCAATTCTATCAAATTGAGTTTATTCAACCATTCTTTTTCTACGGCCGAAATGAGAAAGCCTGAATATTGCGCACCAGAGAATGTTTTATACATAAATGCGGTTCTAGGGTAAGTACTGCCGAGCATAGCTGCCAGGTTAAAGTGCTGTAAATGTTCTCTTTTTTATATTTCCGGGGTGCATTTCTTACTTTTTGAAGTTATGAGATGTTTAATTACGTTTCTATGAACACGCATCGAATTTGGTTTTCGCAATCTAACGAAGCCTCCCGGTGCTCGGGGAAACTCGCAAACCGTCCGCTCGTTTTGCAGCCGAATTCGATTAATCCCGGTAGGAAACAGATGCTTGCTTTTGCTTTGTTATATGTGTTTCTGCTTCAATTATTTACTTTATATTAACTTATTGTAGCCTATTCTGACAAACTATAGGTAGTAAAAGCGTTAATTGGAGAGGGGAGGGTGGAGGGAGGGCGGAGGCGTTTTGGCCTAAAATAAATTATATATTCGGACTTTGAGGCTTTCGTCTGTTAACGACCAAAACACGTAAAAATGTTTCTTCTGTGTTAAGTGTCACAAAATGTTTTTGAAGGTAACACGGCAGAGATTATTGCGCTTGCGTCATTCGTGGCCGCTATTTATCCTCTATAATCCTGTTAGTTCGTTGTTCTCACCTCTAACAACCCGCCCAGCAACGCCCTCAAAAATATACACAAACCTTTCGCAATAATGTTGCCTGAACCTCATTTGCAAATACTCGAGTTTACCGATCTTCGCTTTCGGGCATTTCCTCAGATCTCCTCCAATGCGCTCCGATGCACGCGAAATATTCTCTGGCTTTTTTTCATTTCGATGCAGTTTTATCTACATTCTTCTACTTCACCGTTTTCTTGTGTGTGTGTTGTTTTTATTAATGTCTGAATGTTATCCCGATTGTCTGTTTGCTGCTTTCTCGTTCTCGAAGGTATTCACGGTGAATTAGCTCGTTTATTAGTTGTTTTCGTTTATTAATTGCTCTTTTGTTTGCTTGTTTGTTTTTTTCCGAAAGATACTTCTCTTCTCACTTTAATTATATTTTTATTTATTATTAGTTTTTTTAATATATATGTTTACCGCATATATATAGCAACAGATACAGACATCCGAGACGGCATCGAAGTTTCCCCTGCTCTCGCAGTATCACCATGCATCCAGAAGGGTTTTCGTTACTGAAGAATACAGTTTAGCCATATCATATATTTTTCGTATGGCGCTGTGGGGATACGGTAATATCGTATTGTACCGCGACTTCCGGCATTATTATCGTCATTATCATGATATTGCTGCCGCTAGAGTACATTGTCTCATCTTGTTCACATGCCGACGCTACACGATAAATCAATGTGACAACGTTAAAGGTACCTCTGTGGTGTTCGTCGCATGTTCTTGCTGAACCATCATGACCAGAGGTTTAGTGACCAGAGCTTTTGGACGCTGTTCATTGATCCTATTTCACCAGAGTCGGCCGCGTCTGAACTTGCATCATTGCGCTTTTCCACTTGCGCCTCGTTCTCCTCCTCCCCGCCGCCTCGCTCGCGGATCTCTGCCAATGGAGCCTGGTGTATCGCTGAAACGAAGTAGTGAAGTCGCGCCTGTTGTACTGCTGCGCACGACCAGAGTTCCCGGCCTTTCTTCGATATTGCTATGGACAGGGGTTGCAGGCAACCGGATGCGTAGTCCCAAGTTTCCATAACAGCGCTGGAATGACATGTATCCTAGTGATCTTCGCTCGAGAATCTGCTCTTTTCAATTTCACATAGCCTATATTCCGCCCTTGTTCTCGCTTGACTCTGTTCTACAGTGTACAACAATTTCGCTAGTTTCGTCTGAGGGAATCTCGAAAATTGCCTGTTCAAGAATCGCATGTCAATGTTATAAACTCGTTTACAGATAGTACAAAGATAAAGCTATATGATTCGGGACTTCATCTTCAAAATATCATTAATTAAAGACGAGTATTTGTTCAGAGTGTTATAATGGTTGTGAGGAATGCAAGAACTGGCAAATTAAATTAATGTTCTTTAATGAATGCTGAAATGATATTTGAAGGAGCGGGCTCACGGAATGGTATTGCACCTAAAAAAACGATTAATTGATGGAGTCTTCGAATTATTGTGTATTCTTTGAATTGAGAGTTTAGCCGGAGCGCCGGCGCGAAGGCCCTCTGGAGAGCAGGGTGGGCGGAATTGACGTGCATGCGCCCCCGCGCCCCTTGGTGTTCCGCGCTTTCCCGTTATGCTCGTCTGATTCCTTTGCGCTCAGCGGCTGCTCCTCGCTGGTACTGAGGTTTTGTTATGCCAAGTAATTGCCTGTGTTGCTGCTCCTGCTGCTGCTGCTCTGCTGCGGCAGCTGTTGTTGAGGCTGCTACTGCGGCGGGGGGGTGAGATCGTACAGATGCCGATTGTTAGGTCGGGGTGGAAATTCGCGTGGTACTAACAATAATAAATTTTATTAATTTCGACTTATCTGGTTTTTGTTTACTTGTCTTGTCTTAATGAATGCGCATATCATGAAGTGAAGTTTACGACGTCAGGGGTCGCAAGATGTTTATTCATTTTATATTTTCTCGCTCAAAGCTTAAAGGATTATTAAAGATGTAGCAACATGAAGATCAAGAACACCAAATTTCGGTTCAGCATCCCTTTGTTGAGTTGGGAACGATAGATTGATTTCCGGTAATACAAAAAATGTACAGCATGTTGGCGGGGCAGTGAACAATTTCGGTTATCACATGAGGTAAATTCAGCAGAAACAAATTTGTCACCGGCAAACTGAGAGCTGATATATTCAATACAGATGGAGATCACTACACTTCAAATAGTCGATCCACGATAGACTTTTCCTTTTCGGTAATTAAAATATCGATGTTCAACGGCAGTTTGTTGCCATCCGTCGTCTTCGACAGCGTAACGATGAACTTTGCCTGCGGGTATTTTTACCGGGCGTTAACATCAATGGCAAACGACAATGTTTTCACTGCGGCAGTGTTTTCTCGATATCTTCAGCGTCGATTGCCAGCATTTTGTAGCCAGTTCAAAGCGCCACACACAGACGAAAAGATATCGGCGTTTTGCCATTATAAGCACGACGACTTACCGAGCAAAATAACGCGCGCAGTTTTGCACAGTGCTAATCGTCTGAAAGAACTTGGTCATCATTGAGCATCTCCAACTTCTTCTTCATCGCTATACAGAAGGGGCCCC